>MUZC01001102.1:77723-120329 GCA_002072015.1 Radix auricularia | reverse complement strand
CTCACTTGATACTCCACTGTTTTCGGATACAACTTTTATATTTACCCATAATTTTTTCAAGGTTGAGGTTGCATTAAAAAATCATTGCTTACTTTTCTGTTTCTCATTAGGGGCCAAAAACTTTGCCAGAAGAGTCACTATGACTAAGGACGGGACGGGGGATGGTGAGGTTTACGGGGTTGCGGAACGCACCTGGTGACACCATCACAGGGGGTGACACCGAAATGCAAAATTATATATGTTCTCGCTATTTTGCTCTAGTGGCGGACTCTGGGGAAATCTCTGGGGTATGTTGTGAGGTGTTGATACCATGAACTACCGCACTCGGTTGCATCAACACTAAAAACATATATGTACTTTACAAACATGCATGGTTGAACAGCTGTCTCTCTAGATGTCAAAATATATTAAGTTTAAAGATTGATACCATCATCTATTTTACTGAGCACCTAAAAATTGCGTACTTTCCCCTGTCCAATATTCAATACGTATTAATAATAATGCAGTGTTTATAGAGCTCTGATTATTTAATATTAGTATGTTTTAAGTTACAAAATTATGGTTACTATGGTAGCTTTATAATTATTACTGTACATCAAAATCAGTCTAAAATATTTAAAATCTTTTATCTAATATATTGCTATCATTAATTTTTAAGATATCCCCTTCCTTCGTAAATTACCTTAAACCATTATAAACTCCCCCCACCTCACTCCACAGACAAATTATCTACCAGGACCGAAACACTTAACTTACTCCCGCTGGTGTGACAATGTTCACCTTGTAGCGCAACAGCATTGTTTTAAACAATTTTAAAGCCAATGAATTAAGCCTAATACAGCCCCAATAACGCATGCAATAATAAGAAAATAACACTAGTTTAAGGCAAACAATTCTCCCTTCCTGGTTTGATGACATAATGGCTAATGGACAATCCCGTGATAATTTCTTGACATTGTATATTTAGATTATACCTATGCAAATATTTTACTAAAGGTGACATTAGCTGAAATACTTTAATTTGTATTTTGTGCTAATTTATACGGTTGGGTTATTCAAAATGCTGTTTACTCAATTAATTTAATTCCTACAGAAAAAAGAGAACGTTTGCAGATGAATAGCCATAGTCCAGTAACCGGAAATGTATGTTGATTATGTATCAGCAACGGTGAATCACTGGATTAAGTACAATTAAAATTGACAGGCTTAGCCCTTAACCTATACGTTTATCAACCATAGGTACGTCGAAGCTATTAGCGAATGAATCGATGTATTTAAGTTCATGTTTCTTTTTTTTGCTTACATTTAAAGAACCGACACCATTAATAGTATTACCATTGGCAGTATTTATTACCATGTAATGCCATAAAGTGGCATATATTGTTGAAAAAAAGTAAAAGTGTCAACTGAACTCTACTGAACTGCTACGACAAAGTTCACAAAGTAACGGCAGACAACCCGGGGGGGATGTGGCTGGTGCTACGACATGTCGTAACGCCAGCAACATCCCCCCCCCCCGGATCGTCTGCTGTTAGCTGCATTTCAATTATGCTAATACTAATACTTTTTTTTAAAGTCACGAGTGTGCTGATAATTTTTGGTAAATTATCGTTGTACGGATCAGGGCGAAATAAGGTCTTTTCCGGCCGCCATCTTTGGTTGCTAGGCAAGTCACAAAGATGGCGGGCGGATCAAAAGTCCCAACTGAGGGGAAAATGCTGAAAATGAAATGGGCCGGGCAATGGAAGAAAATCACGAAAAATACACGTTAGAAATAATTCTCGAGTTATATCCTTCCGAAATATCACTAGAAAAACACTTAAATCAGCTTCTTCCATTTAGAAAATCACAAATAAATTTCCAATGCGATGTTTGCTAGGGGTGTGTCGGAATCCGGTTCCGCCGGATTTTGCACTACCCGGTGAAATTCGGTTCCGCCGGATTTACATGTATCCGGAACAACCGGAATATACCGGATTTCGGAATTTGCCAGATTTTGTGACTCACCGGATCATAATCTGAAATAAAAGTAATTCTCTTCCCCGAATTCCATACGATCACGATACATTAATCGATTGTTTCGAGCGTTGAGCTTGTTTAATGTTTAATATTCCGAACATACCAGAGGCTAGAGTCAGCACCGCTAATAGTGGCCAATCGGCCCAATCCCATACATGATAGTGCGGGGATGAGTAATTATTATTTGTGACGTCATCTTAACCGCAATCACCAATGACGTTGTAACAGAAATAATAAGCAACTATACTGCCCAAGCGCCTGGCCGCCAGGCCGCCACCTTACCAAGCACGGCAGACGACCATCAAATTGCGTCAAGCCAGCAGGCCTGTGCTGACCTAGCCTATCTATGAATACTTTTAGGGACATTGCGCCATCTCTGATTGGCTGGTCGGTTACCACTTGGTTACCTAACGCTCTTTGGCGCGGCCCGCGGCGCTCAGCTGTTACAAAATATTTCGCCACATTGAATGCTTGAAATTGAAGTGGAGTTGTTAAGACCGCTACTTTTTTAGGACCGGCTAACAGTGATGGTTAATTGTCTTTTTTAATATTTTATTTTGAGGACTCGTAGTTCACCGGTCTAAATATGAGAACCGGTTCAATCGCTCGTTAAAGTTAGCGAGGCATTTTTCATTAGTTTAAAAAACCAACGCCTCGCCCCGTCGGTTGTGATGTCATGTTTACCTCTCTTGCGTGTGATGCCGGTCAGCTCAGTCAAATCGCGCTTTAAAATTAATAATAAAATTATAAAGCTACGGAATAAACTGATGATAAAATGGAATTTATTTTTAAAAAACATTATTTTTCTATCGCCAACTCGCCAGAATAATTGAATTTTGCGGCGCACACGTTCCCCCTCCCCGTTTTTTCTGTTCAAATAAGGTTTGAGCCACACTCGCCGTGCTATTAATGTGGTAATCAAATGCCTTTTACTAGCAGGAAAAGTGTCACTAAAAGACCGAACTCAAATTTGTGGGCCGATTAATCACCCGGTATCTTTGCTACGTCTTTCAAATACCTATCGTAATATGGGTACATGCACTTCACTAAGCGGCATGCGCCGGTAAGTTTTTTGAATGCCTGAAACAGACTATAAACCAGTGATCAGAAAATGCCGATAGGTCACGGGGTCATATGCTTTTATAGCTTTCTTTGTCTTTATGAGACACAGACTATAATTAATATAAATAGAAACAGCCAAAATCCGGAATAATCCGGATCCGGCGGATTTCGCATAAGAAAATCCGGAACCGGATCCGGTTGAAAAAAACCGATCCGGCACACCCCTAATGTTTGCGCTACGGTGGCAAATCGGAAAAAGGGCGAGTCTTCAAATTCGCGAGCTTATTGATTATTGCATCACTCGCTATGTCCACAGTTTCGTATTCGATGATTCGTATCTAATAATTATAAGGGGAGGCGTTCCCCCTCCCCTTAGACCCCTCCCCCGGTGAGGGAGACAACCGAGGAAATAGAACAACAAAGGGAGGTAACTAAAACATAGCAACCGTACATTCCTTGATGCTACCAACTTTCCGGCCGCCATCTTGGATCTGTACAACGATAATTAGCCTAATTTTTATTACCCTATTCTGAAAAGCAGATACGTTGATTAAATCTTAGGGGTCTACCAATATTCATTTTTGCCAAAACATGTAACATACTGATATCTTTATCTTATCTTATCTTAGATATACAGACGCTCCTTCTATGCAGAAGATAATTGCGTCCACAGACCATGAGAGATGATCAGTTGGCAAGTGATGCAGCGGTCACAGGCCACGGCTATAGGGGTTCCACGCATTACCCCAGCCGCTTAACTATTGTCTAGTTAGGTACCCATTCAGAGCTGGGTGACTCGGAGACTCCTCAGGCCACGGGAACAAATCCTCGCCTTCGCGTGGATTCGAACTCGTGACCATCGGTACGACAGTCGAGCGCGCTACCACTCGACCACCGCGTCCCACAGGGGATATGTTTACAAGTTCTAGATGACATATGAATAATTATGACTCACAACAAACTTCGGCTTTGACTTACAATAATAATTGTTAATTTTAACCAATAGTTAAATAAATTTGCACACGGCCAACCTTTATGAATGAAAATGAAACAACGAGAACAAAGCAATACTAATACGCCAATAGTAATAGTCATATAGTCAAAATGAAGTTGAAGGATGAATAGAATGGTTTCCAGTGAAAAGTCTGTACCTGGTACATTTTATTATTCCACACGAAACAAATTATTTTACATTCTTGCGATTGTGCACGCATGGTTTCTTGAGGATTTTCATTTACGGCTTTACTTTACGGTATGCTAAATTTAAATACTCGGCAACGGCATCACCTACACAAGTATAGTATTGTATAGTATAGTATAGCAAAATCGGCCGACATATTTATAATCGGTAGACCAATATTAAATTTAAATCTATTTTAATAATTTGTTTAAATTAATTTACATTTTAGAATTAATACACACAAATAAGCCCGGATCTATTAATGTCGTATTATAATATAAATGCGTATACAATATAAAGAAGAGTTTGTTAAGATATTATTTCGGCTTAATTCTTTCCAAGTGGCTACTGCAAAGAGTGGCTAAGAGTAGTCGTAGCAGAAGTTGCGTATGTCATAGACTTGCAACACCTCGTCGAGTCGTCTGCTGTCACGACAATCTTGTTGTAACTCTTGCAACATCCCTCCGGATCGTCTGCTGTTACGACATGTCGTAGCACTAGTTTCCTGACTAGCGTTATGACATGTCGTAACCAGTTGATCGTAATATGGGAAATCCTTATGGAAATGAGGCGGAAGTTTAGCAAAAACCTTATGGGGCTTTAAACGTTAATGATGGTAATACTACAACTAAACATTAGTTCTCATAATCTAATTTCATGATTACTAGTTAAGCTGATAAATGAATTTTAAAGTTTAAAAAAACTTGATTGGTGTCCATTTAATGACAATCAGTTATAATTTTAAAAATTGTAATCTGACATGAGCTTTGCTAGGTGAAGTGATAGTCACATAGACGATATATAGTTTGATGTTAAAACCGATAGGTAGTTTTAATCCCACTCCCGGCGAATTTTTTTAAAAGTTAATTTTTAAAAAAAATTTCTTTTAAAACCAAAATGAGTGTGCTGGTAATTGTAATTTTTGTACTTCTTATTCTGAAAAGCGGATACGTATTTAAATAAATTTAGATTTTAGAAATAATATACATGTATACATAAATAAGCCCACATCTATTAATATTATATATGTGTATAAATTATAAAATATGAAGAGTTTGTTAAGATATTATAGTACCTTTGGTAGCACTAGCCAGGAAACTTCTAGCAATATTTATGGCTCAACAAAAAGGAACCTATAAGATTAGTTGGATGTTCTTTTAGTGCAATAATTATTTACTTTCTGAACAAAGCAACACTATACTGCTTTAAAATATCCAAAAAGACAAAATGTTACCTGCCACCATAAGTTTTCTTTTATTTAAGCTTGTACTTGTAAGGAAAAAAAATCAAACGTTTGAAACGTTCATTTATTATTGTTAATTCTTTTCTACTTAAAAAATAATTATTTTGTTTTAATTATTCTAGATGCAACCATGACTTCTACCGCAACACTTCCACCTATAAAATTAGGCACTAGAGTGGAAGTAATTGGAAAGGGTGTTATTGGAACTGTAGCTTACATAGGAACCACTGTTTTTAGTCAAGGTATTTACTAAAAGTATATTTTTAAAGCATATTATTAAAGAAATAGAGTCTCAAACCTTTTAAAACTATGTATATTTTAAATGCTAAATATTTATGCAGCATTTTAACAATTTTTTTATTTGTTTAAAAAATTCATAGGAAAATGGGTTGGAGTTGTATTAGATGAACCCAAAGGAAAAAATAATGGCACTGTTCAAGGAAAGACATATTTTTCTTGTCCTGATGATTATGGAATATTTGTCAGACAGTCACAGGTAAATTTTATCTAATTACTAGGAAGCTCTTTAGAAGTAATTAATGCTTTTGTTAAGTGATAACATTGTGCCAGTTTTTTTAACCATTGAACCCATTTTTTTACCAGATGCCATATTTTAATAGTACTAATGTTAATATGTATGCTTTTCTGAGATGGATTCACAGCATCTTCCTTCTCTAGCACATAGTATTTATCCACCTTGTGTAAAACTGTTTTATTTGATTGGAAGCAGGGAAAGTTTGCTTCTTTTTAATAGAACAATCATGAAGCAGTATATCTAAGTAGGATGGTGCTCAGTTCTCATCTTAATCAAGAATGACAATTATATATGAATAATCTATTGTATTTCACCTACTGATTTGCACATTTTTAGCTAATATCTATGTAAAATTGTAATTTTAAAGATCATATTCATTTTGCAGATCACTCCCTTGGAAGACCAAGAATCTGTTAAAGAGCCATCACCTCCTGTTGCTGCAACTCCAAGGCCAAGTGCATTGCGTCCTCCTGCCTCAAATAATCGTCCCGTGAGTACACCAGCAACAACTGGCAAAAAGTCTGGCTTGCGACCACCAGGATCAATGACAAAAAGTAATATGATAATTTAATTAATTAACTCTTAAAGTCGCATAAGGGTTTTCAATAAACTTCCTCCTCGGTCCCGTAAGGATTTCCGACCGGTTATGAAATTAAAAAATTGGCGTAAAATCCATTTATAATATCATTGTCATACTGACCTCATTTTTTAGGCTAAAAATGGTTATTTTACGCATCCAAAAGACCGTACTGAGTTTAAAACAATATTTACCTGTAGTTTAGTACTTTTATTTTAGCAATAAAGTATAGCGAAAACGTATCTTCGAAAAAAAACCCGTTAAAACTACCAAAAAACATCGAGGATCGAGCAATAACACTAATGCGGGCAACGGCCGCCATTGCCGGAAGTCGAATACATCATTTTTCAAGCATTGAAGAGTTTTTACTTTCCGAGATCTCATTTCTAACGAGAGTGGTATCTAGGGATGCATTACGACGTTTTACGGATAGTGGGAAGAGACGCATTACAACGCTTTGCGACTTTAAGAGTTAATGTCTACCTAATTACTTTAAAAATCTTATTTGCTTGAACACATCCTCTTAATCACTTTAAATATTGAAATATTGGAACATTCAAATAGAAATTAAGATAATAAAAAATTTATCATGTACAAAAATTAAGAAAACGAAAGACATTAGGAAACTTTGAAGCCGTTGGTTTAATTACATTTTTAAAAATTTAATAAATTCCAGGACAAAAAAGGAAAAAAGTCAGGCTGTGGAAATTAACTATTAATTTCTCGATTAATGAGTAAAAAATTTTATCGATTAAAATTATTTTCATCGATAAAATGGCGATTTCTTCTTCTGCGTTCTCAAAATCATTTGAAGGAGGATTTAGACCATAAGCCCTATATCTGTGATGAACAGCGCTGTGGCTGTCAATTGGTTCAGTCCAACATATAAACTTATCCTCGAGGGTAGCTTCCTGGGGCCATATGGCTATTCGGGTATGGTGGCACAGAGGACAGTTTTGCAGCACATGTTTTGCATTTTCTGCTGCATTCCCGCAGGGCATTTTTCGCTTTTACCAATTTCGAAGTTTGCCGAATATGTGCTGTTCAAGTTTGTTGTGGCCTGTCCTTAGCCTGAAAATGATGTTTTGAGATTGGCGGGGGAGCTTAAAGAATGCATCACTTTTTGGGTGGGTTATTTTGGGCTCGGACCATCTTTCGGCCTTTATTTCTTCGGGGTGAACCCAGGATTGCAAGGCGGACTTGATAACCACCACACTACGAATCATGTGTTATTCTGTGAAGGAACAACGCAAGAAGTATTGTTGCCACAACCCTTCTTTCGACCCCAGAAAGGGTAATTTGTCATGCTCATTTGCACAAGGTTGTTTGCGTGAATTATATATGAAGATAGTTTAAAATTATTTTGACATTCTCTTTAAAATTGTGATACAGAGTGCCAACTTTTCATTGAAAGTCTGAAAAAAAATTGAAAAGATTTTGTCTTTTCTTTGTTTATCAGTTCAAAATTGTAATATTGTTAATCTTCTCTGTTTCATAATTTTAAATTGCTTACCAATTATTATATTAAGAATACTATGCTCTCTGTTTAAAAGGATTTCGTTACTTATTAGGTACTGAAAGCCTGGGAGGTGATACACCTGCACAAGTGGCACCTGAAACTAAGCCTAAAGTTCAACCAGAAATTGCAGCAACACCTGTTTCAAAACTTGTGAGGCCCCCTCGTGCAAATAAAGAGTCTGTGCCAGTTGATGATAAAGCAAATGTGACAGGCCAAGAACAAGCTGGCACTACAGCTGCTGTTTCACAAATGAAATCATCAGTTGAAAATTTGACTATTCCATCCCCACATGCATCACAGGTTATAGTAAAAATTAGAATAATACCAGCAATATTTTTTTTTAAAAAAAGGAAATAATTTTTAAAAATTCTGTACTCCAAAACTAAATTATATCAGATTGTGTCTTACTAAAATTTATGCTAGATCATTTTTTCTCCCTCCAGATGAATTTGAGCCAGTTGAGTGCAATGTCTAGCTCTCAGTCATCTATAGATGAGCGATTGACCAATGTCCAGCAACAGCAGGAGATAGAAGGTCTTAGGCTTGAAGTGAAGGATCTAAATGAAAAACTTGAAACACTGAAAATAAAGAGACAAGAGGATAAATCCAAACTTAAAGAGTTTGAAAAGACAAAAATTCAATTGCAACAGGTAGGAATTCGGAAATTTTTTTTGCATCTGTAACTATATTAACATCCAATTTTATTTGTATCCTTAAAAAGAAATTTGAAAAAAATTATATTGTAATAACTTTTTTTTAGCTTCAAGAGTACAAGTCTAAAATGCAGGAAACTCATGCAGACCTCCAAAGACAGCTGCAACAATCAAAGAAGGTAAAAAAAAATCCCATAAATTTGACAATTTCTTAGATAATATTTTACAACAAAGAAATACAGCCAAAATTATATGATTTTTAACAACTTAAATAAAAAATAATTTGTAGCATTGTCAGATTTTGGTTGGAAATTAGAGCCCTAATTTCTTAATAATGGTAATTTGTGACAACGGTTGCTATGGGAATGTCACTAAGTCATATTCAGGGGATGATAAGAAAACAAAGACTCTTTAAGTTAACTTAGGTTGGAATTCAGTTGAGTAACTAAGCGAATTGAGAATACAATTAAATAGTTTTCTACAAATAGATATCTCTGTAGAATGTTATATTATTTATTTTTATGTCTTTGTTCATAATTTTAAATAAAGAATAATTTCTTGATGTTTTATTTGCTTATTTTAGGAACTTACTGAAGTTCAGCAAGAGTTTGAATCATATAAAGAAGAAATGGCAGATGTAACTGAAACTGTTGAGATGGCAACTTTGGACAAAGAAATGGCGGAAGAAAAGGTAATTTTCAGTCATAATTTATACAGTATTAATTGACAATTAAAAATAATATTTTTAAAATGCTTTTATGCATTAATCTTTATGCACTTTAAAAAATTTACAAATTACATATCGTATAAGCTGAACTACGGAATTATTTTCAGCAATTTTTGTCTGCTTATTTTCTAAGGCTGAAAGCTTGCAGGCAGAGCTGGATTCCATGAAAGAAAAAGTAGAAGAACTTACTTTAGATCTAGAGCTTATTCGAAATGAGATTTCTGAAAAAGGTATTTTTCACAATTTTTCTTTTGGTAGAGACATAATCTTTACTTCAATCATTTACCTTTTTTATCAGTAATTTGTAATTTGTTTCAATTTGGTAATAAAGTTTTGTCTGCTTAAAAAAAAAGTCTTTATTATTACTTTAGGAACAGACGGAGTAGCAGCAACATTTGAAATGAAACAAATGGAGCAACAAAATGAAAGGATGAAGGATGCCTTAGTTAAGTACGATAATTGTTTTTAATTGTAAAAATTGACTTATTTTAAAGATTGTCCATTTTCTTAGATTTTTATGAGAGATGTATTGAACTACAACGCAGAGAATTTGATTCAATATTGTATTTTTATAATTATAAAATTAAATATGTGTTTACCTAAATTGATTCCCCATTTTTAAACCATAATTCAGACTGCGTGACATGTTAAATTCTGAGAAGCAAGATCGTCAGCGTAGTGACAAAATGGTTGAGAAATTGGAATCTGAGCTGTCAGTTCTAAGGAAAGAGAAAGAACGTCTCCAGAACCAGGTTGCAGTGTATGAGAAAGAGTTGATAGACTTGAAAGAACAGGTTGATGCTGCTTTAGGGGCTGAAGAAATGGTGGAACAATTGACTGAAAGAAACCTTAAATTGGAAGATGATATCAGAGAAATTCTAGAAGAGAAAAATGATCTGGTAATTTTAAGATTTTGATTTCTCAACTTTTTATACGGTGTTAGATAAGACATATAAAGTGAATGCGGTTTATAATATTATTCAATCTTGATAAATTAGTAAAAATGACAAGTTTCTGTTATATCATGAACAAAATATTTAATTTTCAAGTAAGCAACACTATCATGCTCTCTTTAAAATATACTGAAGTAAAGGTACATCTAAAATTATTTTTTAATAATAAATACTCATCTAACTTTTTCCTTGTCTCCATATCTAAAAAAAAAAAAAAATATTCATTACTCTCTTTCTACTAATACTTTTTAGGAAGCACTTAATGACATGAATGAGGAACTACAAGAAAATGCCAAAGCAACAGAACTTGAACTCAGGGAGGAAGTAGATATGAAAAACATTAAATTGTTGGAGGTATTTATGGGTTTATAAAGTTTACAAAATTATTTTTGTTGAGAAATTGTATTCCAAATTGTCTTTAATTGCATAGCTACAGCAATGGTGTTGAATCATTGTGGATAAAAAAAGTCTAGCATCTCCATTTCGTTCTAATTAAAAATTTTATTCTTTCATTAAGTTAAACATTCTTAAACTACATAAGTAAAACCTCTCAAAAAATAAGCTAAACATTTATTGAATCTAATACAAATATTGATTTTAACAATCATGAGTGATGGATTTAAATTTAGAAATTAAATTTGATGGCTAAATTAAAACGTATTTGACCTTTGAACAGCTTCAGAGAAAGTTAGATGGCACACAGGAAACATTTGCTGAGTATGATAAGACATTGAACAAATTCAGAGAGCTTGTAGCAAATCTCCAGGTAAGACCTGCATTATTAAGGAACTATGTCCCAAGAACATTTATTATATCTGTTAAAGTGTACATTGTTTTTTTTCAGTGTTACATTGAAAATAAGATTGCAATAATGCTTTAAAAAATACAAGATTCACAAATGAATTATGTGATCAAAACACTAAATTAAAGTTTTATTAATGGACCAATACAATTGTAAACATTTAGGCTAATGTCTTCCTTAGTACAAATAAATAGACACATTTCAAAGTTTAACATCAAATAACATAAGTGAATAACTTTGCTTTTTTAAAATGTAATCAACTAGGAGCAACTTCGCAGCAAACAGCAGGAGAGTGAAACTAAAGTGGAGACACCTACTGTTGAACTGATGGATTTCAAAACTAAATTTGCAGAAACAAAAGCATATGCTAAAGTAAGTTCTAAAAATGGACTTAATACTAAAAAATCAGAATACTATCTTTTAAGAAAAATTCTTTGTTATTTTAAAAACTTCCTTAATTAAACAAAAATGTCATATTACTGATATTTAAAAAAATAATTATTTTAATTTATATTTGGTACAGACAATTGACATGGAGTTGAGGAGGCTGGATGTCCATCAGGCTAATTCTCACATTAAGATGTTGCTGTCATTTATGCCAGAAGCATTCATGGGGAGAGGAGGTCTGTTTAGCATTTACGCAAGTCTTATACTTTCTTTGTTTACTTAATATTTACTTAATATTTAATATTTGTAGTATATGCTATACACTTTAGTCTACAAGTCATTTTTTTTTAATCTTCTTTTTTTTTTTTACTAATCAATGTTTAAAATATTTTAATGGAAAGATAATTGTTTTTAAAAAATCGGAATTCTTTCAGGTGATCACGATGCTATTTGTGTACTTCTTATGATACCAAGAATCATAAACAAAGCTGAGCTTCTGGCTTCTCAAGTTAAAGATAAAGTGAGTTTTAAAATATATCCATTTTATAAACTTATTTCTAGTTTTTATAAAAAGTAAATTAAAATACAATTTAAATAATTTGAAGTTAAGAAACAATCATTATCAAATTTTAAAAGATTATGTTTTACTTTAAAAAAAAAAAATCATGTTGCTGAAATGTTATTTTTTCCATGTTTTCAGTATGAGGTTGCAGATAAAATTGAACGTGATCATGTTCTGAAAAGCCATAAAGCAGAACAATGCAGCTTTGCTCATCACTTGACTCTGCTGCTCAATATTCTCTATGGGATCATGAAGCAGTATGAAAGGTGAAAGATTACAATGATTTACATTTTGGTTTGAGCAAAAAGTTATAATAAATATGAATGAATAATAATTGGGTTGCTTTTTTACCTTTATTATTCCAGTGCTTTGAACAGCTGCAGCACTGATCTGTTCCTAAAAATTGGAACATTACTTCCTGAGATGTCTGCCCATGAAAAGTCTGTGGATTATTTCATAGATCTTCTAAGAAAAGATCAGGTAGTGATGCCATGATTAAATAAGCATAATGCAACAAATTGATTTTTTTTGTGTGGAAAAAGACTTTAAGTTTATGGTCAATATTAGTTGGGAAATACTTGGCTAATTCTCCTTTTTTCCCCTAGATCTGTTAAAAAGCTTAATTTTATTGCTGGATTCAATAATAGTTTGTTATAATAGTAATAATAATAATAATAATAAAATGATGATTTATATAGCGCTGTATCCCAGCAAGGAGCCAGGCTCACAGCACTTTACATGGAAACAAAAATACATATATAAATAAAAAGAAACATTCATAGCATATTAACTACATAAATAACACATAGTACATATTAATACAATTACATTTATGATGTTAAATTGGTAAAGTAACTCAAAAAATATTTTCCATTCTTTTGTCGCAAAGTTGGACGAAACAGTGTCAGTTGATCTTTTGGAGAAATCAATCAGTTTCTTTCAGGTAATTTCCTTCAGATTTTCATTACACATTGAAACCAATGCAATATTATTTTAGCCAAATGTTTTTTTAAAAATTCCTTTTCTTTCCTTTTTTATATGTAATTTTTTTTATATGTTAATGTTTCTAAATGTATTTGAATGATTATTTATAACAATTTACTGTAAATTTTCAGGGGTTAACCCATTTTGTCTTAAAGCTTTTTACTAAAGTTAAATGCCATTTATTATAATTAAAAGAATGCTATCAAATTATTTTTTAAAATGTTGAATTTCATTTAAGTTTGAGCTGTGAGAGTATCTCTTTTCAGCAACTATACAATGTGCATTTGTCTCATGAGCGTGTGGACTGCACACATATGATGTCTAGTGATGTTCGCATTGTTCTCAGTGCTTGCGATGCAATTACAACTGATATCACCAGGCTAAAGATTCTACTTTTGGTAAACAACATTGAAGAAGTTTAAAAAAATGTAATTCCTTCACAATTGCTTAGAAGTGAAAATATTTGTTTTCACTTTCATCTCATCATTACTGGTAAACCATTATTACAATACTACATGCATTTCAAGTTACTCATTTTAGAGCCAAAATGAAAATCGACTGCATTTTCTCCCTTTCAGCCAGGACAAGAACAAAGTAATTTTTCCATTTTATTGAAGGACCTTGAAACTTGCAACAATGATACTCGAACTTGTGCAAGAAAGGTAAGATTTTCTTGGTTTTCAATGTAGATATTATGTGAAGCCTGAGCGTGGTCTATGCAGTCTAATAAAAAAAATTAGGACATAATAATCTTATCTATCTAAATATATATATGTGTGTGTTGTTTTATTTAATGATTAACCTTATGTGTAACTTACTGTCATTTATGCGGCTATTATGATATGAATGTTTATTAAATTATTATATGTGTTTTATTATCTCCATGTAAAGCGCTGTGAGCCCGGTTGCTTGTTGGGATACAGCACTATATAAATTATCAATTTCTTCTTATTATTATTATTAATGATTAGTTCAAATTTCATCATTAACTTTTGAAAAATTAACAATTAATTAATTTCATTTAAAGCCAAAAGTTAAAATTTTATATGTCATAAGTAACGCTTATTGTTCTTGTTGAAATTCTTAATAACACTGGAATGTCTCCTTAATATATCATCTTTTAACCAGACTAGTGTACTGACATTATTTGGTTCAAATGATGAGTGGGTCTAATTGACAATATAACCAGTTGAGCTGAACAATCATTTACATGGAACTGAGGGAAGTGGTATGCGCAAAACGGTCCTGGCAAGGAATGTACTTGGATATCGGTGTTTATTAACTCTTAATATGCCATAAGGATTTCTGAAAAGTTCTGCCCCAGTCCCGTAAGAATTTCCAGAAATGCAATCAACTGGTTATGAAATTTTAAAAATTGAGTAAAATCCAGTTATATTATTATTGTCATACTAACTTCATCTTTTTGGATGAGAATGGTTATTTTATGTATCCAAAAGACCGTCTGGAGTTTACTATTTTTACCTGTAGTTTATTACTATTATTTTAGTAATAAAATATAGCAAAACTACCTAAAAACTTTGCGAATCGAGCCATGACAATAGCAAGCGGCCGGCATTGTGGAAAATCGATTGCATCTTCTTTCATGCACTGAAGAGTTTTTATTTTCTGTAATTTCATTTCTAAAGAGAGTTCTGTTGAGGCTCACTTTACCGCAGTTTGGTTATAGCGGCGAGGCGCGCATTATTGCGCTTTAACACTTTAAGAGTTAAGTTTCCACCATTGTAGAATGTTAATGAATTCAGGGACTTTATCTCCATTTTTTAATGCACTTATTCATCAGAAGAGCTGTCGTCATTTTCTGAGACATAGTCAGACTCCATTACTGCCATTAGCTTAATACGCTTTTTATTTGGTTTGATAAGTAGGTGAAGTGTTAGAACCATGGTAGGCAAACTTTATCAACATTTGAACATTTCCGTCAGTCAATAGTTTAAAACCAAAATGGTCGTGTAATCAGCAGAAAATGTGTTATTGATGGGCTGCTATTTAAAATTTGTTTAAAAAATGTTTGACTTCCCATATGCATCTTCTGTATGGGACCCATCCACCAAAGAAAACATTGATAAACTAGAACAAATTCAAAAAAGACCTGCAAGATTCATTACTGGAGAATATTCAAAACTGAGTAACACCATTAGTTAAATAATTAAACTTTGAAACACTAGAGGATAGAAGAACCAAGAGTAAATTAGTAATTATACATAATTCTAATTTAGAAATTGCAACACAGAGATAACTTAATACGCCCCTCAGATAGACATAAGGATAAAAACACCTTTCTTATTCCATATACAAGAACAAACACATACAAGTTTTCTTTCTTCCCATCCAGAATTCGGGCATGAAATTGGGTTGCCTGAAGAAACCAGAAAGCCAACACTTTATCATCATTTAAATCTCTAATAAGAATGCGGGACTAAACACAAACCATATAATAATCTTCTGTAACCATATAATAATCTTCTGTATAGAAGGAGCGTCTGTAACAGATAAGATAAGAGCTGCTCTAATTTTTGTCAGTGGGTTCCAGAATTGAAGATATTTATAAGATATTACTATCTTTTAAATTCCTCTTCCTTGGGGTGCTAGCATCATTTCTGTTTTTATCACTGTCCAACTGTAGTCAAGAGAGCCTGCAAATAATATACAAAATAAGTATAAATTCATTGGGTTTAAACTAAACTTATTTTTTTTAAAGATCAAGCGAAGACTCCCACAAGAAGGATCAGCTACAGCTAATCCACTCAAATTTGGAAAAGAGGTATTTTATTTGAAACAAGTTACTTCCCTGCTTCAAGAAGTTATTTAAAGTTAACTGATTAAGGGCATAATGCTAAAAAGGATACATAGTTTATTTTATTTCTTGTATTTTTTAATAACAGTGTTGAAATGGTTTAGTGACTGAAAATTTTTGTGTCTCATGTTGCATAGATCCAGGACTTGTTGATAGACTGTAGTAAACATATCAGCAATGTGGCTCAATTATTGAAATTGGTTGCAAATGGGGCAACACAGCAGGCAGCCATTATGACAGGTAATACATTGATACATCATGTGATTGAATGATAAAATAGGTATAGAGAATTAATGAGAAATAACTCGTTGAATTGGATTTAAAAATTATTCCTTTAGTAATTGTAAGGAGAACATACATGTTTTTTTTCTTCCGAAAATAACTATACAAGAATATCCGCGGCGTAGCATATGCCACAGACTTGCTCATCATAGATAGTGCAAAGAACAGAGGAGAGGGGGGGAGAGAACAGACACAAACAGCCGCATGCAGTAATGACAAAATAGAGCGAGTAAACGTGGAAACTCGTGCACAGCGGTTGTTGTTACCTGCCCCCCACCCTTTACTACCATCCCTTGCCAGCCATAAACTTTGATTTTCTGACTCTAGGGTTAGTCATGTTCGCAAAAAATGGGGAAAAGAACACGCTGAAAAAAAATAATTTTGTTTTAAAATTGTTCCATTTGGGAATTGAACCCAAGAACTTTCCGCATGCAAGGCAGACGTGATAACCACTACATATGTTTCTCTGTGAAGGAACAATGCAAGTGGATTCAAGAAGCATTGTTGCCACAATAAACNATGTATTTGTATTTAGTACCTTTCCAGTCTTTTTTTTTTTTTCATCCCACCCCGCTTGCCTGCAGTGATCTTTCAATCCCAAGGGGGGGTAATTTGTAATGCTCAATTGCATATGGTCGTTTACATGAATTATATATAAAAATTGAAAACCTTGTTTTTTAACTTGATACATCAAATGAATTTACACAATATTAATTTTTCTCTAAATTTGTTCAGTGCTTGTTCCTGACCAGTGTTTTCTAATGTGTTATGGCATTTAAAAAATTGTTTATATGTTATCAAAAATGACAAAACACCTATCTTGTGGTGTGAAAAGTATTTGTTAATATATAATCTATTTTTATATTGACATTCAACTTTTTAGTCAGTGAAACTTAACTATTTTAAGTGTTCATCATTCTAGCTTAAGAAATTATTCAAACTATCATAAAATCATTTTTTTTTTTCCATATTTTATATTTTCAACAAAAAAAATGTTCATAACTAATTTCAAATATCTGAAATACAAAATGTAATGGAAGAAAACATGAAATGAGTTTTAAATTTCCTTATTTAAAAAGTTTTTTAAAATCCAATTTTAAAAAATAAATAAATACTTCAGAACTAACAAAAATGTCTTTGAAACTCATTAGTATAGATTTAGGATAAATATTTCAGATAAGATGTTTTACTTTTATGTTCCAATTCCACTAAATTTCTATTTAAAAAAATAACTTGTTACATGAGAACCAAGCTCAGGTCTAGAATTTCCAGTATGTGACTTTAATTTTGCCATCACCTCTAGAGCTTATGCTGTCAATACTTGCATATTTTTCACTAACGTGAAAGATTTTAAATTTATACCCTTAAAAATTTTTAAACTGTATTGGTGGGATTTTTTTACCTACTGAGTTAAGTGATCTAGTGGTTGTCTCATTTCTTATTCAAAGTGTAAATATATAGTCCGATCTTGGTCTGGAAAAAAATAAATATCAATAGTGTTTTTTGTGTGCATCAAAGTCAATAAAAGTTGATTACATGGTCATGTAAGTCAAATCATAATAATATTGTTAGATAATTATTAATTGCCCCTGGTTGCAAAGTAAGTGACAATTATATAATGCTTAAGATAAAATCATAGTGAAGGTAGCAAGATTGTAGATTTGAAGAAGGAAATTATTGAGACCTTTGGGGCAGAGGAAATTATTGAGTCATAAAAAGCACAAATTTTAGAGTAATTAAACCTCTATTTCAAAATTTTGAGAAGATGTCATAGGCAAATGTTCTTTTCTATAAAAGAAAAATCTTTGGCATCAATTTTGTAGGCGGAACAGTGGTTAAAAAAAAATATTGTAGATATTTTTACTTTTGAAATAATATTCTTTTTTTTTTATTTTCATGCAAATGAATTGCCACATAAATTTGATATTTAAAAAAAAAATGTCAATTATTATTTTATTTTTAAAAATGATTTCTACTGTTTTATTAATGCAGTCTGAATAAATGAATAAATTGCTATACTCTCTGATTATTTGAGGAACTGAAATCCAGAGACAAGTCACAATTAATATGGGAACAAAAATTGATACTATTATTTGGTCATCAGAGTTAAAGTTCACTTTTCCATTCATAAAATTTAATATTTTCATTTATTATCAAGGTGGAAAACTGTGGGAATTGGAGAAGCTTATAGGTAAAAATGGTTAATGATGTGTGTTGAACATATTATTTAACTGTATCCAAGTATGTAAGTAGCATGTTTGATGGATGAAATATCTTCTTTTTTTTTCCAGAGTTACACTTTGCTGTAGGAATGCTCTCTCTATATGATACTTTATTTCCAGCCAATATGATTAAAAAAGTACTTTTTAAACTGAAGTAATTTCAGGACTAAAAGGCATGTCATGATTGAAATATTTAAATTCTAACAGCACGTTTAACAGTTTTTTAAAAGTAAGCTTCATGCGAATGTTGCTTGGATTCAGATATTGTTTCTCCTCATCTCAACTTTACTACAACACTTTTTCTCAATCACTTTATGTTTTACCATTTTTAAATAGTTGTCCAAAGGATTTGTTCAAAAATTCTATTTTTGAGTTTATGTGTATATTTTTTCTTGCAGATTCATTATTATTAGAAATGAAGTATTTTGCTTTGAGTTACTGGTATAAAAAAAATATCTATGTATAAATTATAGTAATATTGCCTACATTATTTTATTAGGGTATAATAAATTATTTTTTAAAAATATTAATTTATTCCACATTTCAGAATCAGGTTCTAAGACAGGTACTTGTTTTAATAAAACAAACATGTATTTTATTGTTTTTTGTTTGTATGTGTTAAGTTTATTGACCATGTGTAGAGGCTTTATATATACGTAGAGCTGAGAAATAATCGTACTGGGAAGGTTTTAAAACTGCTTGGCTCAGACTCCTACAATATATCAATTTTATAGCCAGATTTGTTATTTGCATTATTTTTTAACTTTGGGTCTGAATTGAATTATTAACACTTTAAAATATTTGGATTATGGAATACATCATTGTTATTAGCTGAAATAAGAGATGGTTGAAATTTCAATTTTATCTTGAATGCAGTTTCCACATTTCCTCAACAGAAAATATTAAAAAATCTGTTCTTGTATTAAATGCTTTATTGACATTTAAAGAAATATCAACATTTAAAACTCAACTCAAAATATTAGACTAGCCATAAACCATAGATAAAGAGTAGGATGAAATAATCTTCTGTATTGAAGGAGTGTCTGTAACAGATAAGATAGGATAAATAGCCTTTGAACATAATAATCTTTCTTTTTTTAAAATGGTAATGTTTAAGTAAATTTAATCTAAGTGTTTAAATCATTAGAGCTCTTTTTTTTTTTACATGCGCCGGGGTTAATTTGACAAAAATTAAATTTGAAGACATACATGGCCTTTAAAATTCCAGATAAATGCATCATGTCAAATAAAGAAATTTAAACAACAGTTAAAATATTTAATAATATATTACCATAAATACTCATTTTATTCCTAAATTTCTTTTAGAAACTATCTTTAGTAGTAAGTTAAAACTTACTCAAGCTTTCATTTAGAATTTTATATTGTGGTGCTCTTGACACTATATTCTATTTTGGCATTGCAGAAATGAGTCATACTATACTCTTAAACTTTATTTTAAAATACTCCTGCATGTTAGATTAGTGATAATTATATTTGACTAATCATTTGTTATATTGTAAGGGTAAAAAATTATTTTTTTTCTTTTGTAATTTTCTTTCTCCATATTTATATTCTGTTAAACATTTCAAATGTATTTGTATTTAGTACCTTTCTTTTGTTCCTTTTTCTTGTTGAACTAAAGTAATATTTGTACTGGTTGTTTTTAATGCAGTTGACAATTAATCTAGCATTATAAAAATGAATGTCAGGTGATAAGGGGACATCAGTTCATTTAAACTCTATTAAAATGATTATTGCTCCAGCTTTCCTATTTTTAATGGCTATTTCTAGTTCAAGAGGACAATGTCAAACACATCTGAAAGTTTGAAGTTTACTTTGCTATTCCCATGTGAAAGGTGTTTCTTTGTAATGTTCTAGTAATTTTGTCAAATCAGAATTTTTAAAAATGAATTAACAAGTGATGAGGTATCACATTTACATAGCCTTGCTTTAAAATATATACTTTTGCATATATTAAGTACCATTTTGTTTTGATATTAAGCTTTTAAAAAGTTAAAACAAAATTGAGAATTTTTTAAATTCATTTTCAGGGGGTTATTTTGCATTACCTTTTAAAAATACTTATGGCTACAAATGTTTAATTATATTTCATTATATTTAAATAGTTAATGTCAAGAATAGCTTTTATAGACGAAACATATTAAAATTTTAATACTTTTGACATGTATTTTGCAAATTGTGCTCCCATTTAATTGTAAAACAAAGGTTTTGATATGTGTGTAATATTAAGCTACCCCCCCCCCCCCCCCATTTGAAATGCTTCTGGTTATTTGGCTCTTTAAAATACAGTATATTCTGGCGTATAAATTGACCTTTTAACTCCTTAAGATCTTCTGAAAAGTCTTTGGTCATTTTATATGCCAGTTTTTGTCTTAAACCCTGTTATATCATATAATTGTTGTCGGTCCTGTGTTTTGATGGAGGGGTAGCTGTGAAGAAGGGGAGAGCAGACCAAGCCAATTCAAGAAGCCTTTGTATGCAGGTGGAGAGAAAATACATAGCTTGCTGTGATAGGCTGGTTTTTTTTACAGTAAAGCTCATAGTAAAGCACCAGTGTCTGTACATTCAGTAAAGCAAAAGTATTTGTAACTGTTCATACAGTATAGCGCCAGTACAGTACATTTACCATACTGAAGGCAAATCTTCTGGTGATTTTTAATTTTTATTTGGTGTGTGGAAGAGGGGTGCTCTTAAATAGCTTAAAACCTATATTTTAATAAGTAAAGTAGGGGGATCGTCTTATACATCCAGTCGTTTTATACACCAAAATATGCGGTATGTTTGAATATCAGAACTTATTTACTTAACTTTCTAATGCAATGTTAAGTAATTACAATCCCTCTACAAGAATTTATTCTTTAATGCTTGACATTTTCTCCTTAGTTGAAAAACAATATTACAGTCAGACCTCTCTTAGTCAAACTCAAAGGGACCAGAATAAAAAATCAACTTACAGAGTTTTCGAGTAAGGGAAATTGGCGTAATAGGCACAGATTAATCAAGGACAATGTTGATATAGAGTGATGGGTGGGGTTTGGAACAGCCATACAAGTGAGAAGGCTTGACAGGAGGGAGAAGCCGTGTCTGATGTTCCATATGAAAGGAAGCTGACTTAGCTTTGAAATACCAACACCACAGAGAAAGCCCCTCCCCCCACACTTGACTCCCCCCACAGTGGGTTGTTGTTGAGCCTTCTCGTCCATGAGGGACATCCACCGATCATCATTGGAGCCTGCACTTCCTCCTAGGACATGGACCACCTACAAGTGAACTTTAGGCATCTCTATCCTGGGCTAGTTTTTCCAGGATCTTCTATCATGGCCAATACTCTTGATGTCTGCCTCCAATTCTCGGCGCCAAGTGTTTCTTGGACGGCCTCTTTTTACAGTTCCCTGTTGCTGATTTTGTCCGGCCAGTGAATTCTGAGAATCCTTAGACAATTAGACAATTGATGAAAGACTGGATTCTGGTCAGGTTTATGGCCGTTGTTCTCTATGTCTCGGCTCCATATAGCAGCACAGGTTTCACCATAGCGTTGAAAATCCTTACTTTTAACTTGCTGCCTAAGTCGTTAGCGACCCATACATTAGTTGCTGGAAGGCTGCTCTTGCTTTTCTGATCCTTATTTTGTCGTCGGCAGCTGTACCACCTTGTTTATCTACCACGCTACCAATGTAAACAAAACTGTCTACCTCCTTAAGGGCTTCTCCTTCAAGCATGATGGGTGATGTCCTAGTGGCATTAACCTTGAGGATTCAGAAATGGCTGCGACAATGTTTGTTTTCTCCTGCATCTGTTGTTGGGTATGTGCAAAAAGGGCAAGGTCATCTACAAAGTAGAGATCATCAAGTTGATCCCACAAGGTCCATTAGTAGCCATTCCTTTTCTGCTGTGTAGATGTTTTCATCACCCAGTCAATGGCTAACAGGAACAGAAAGGGTGACAGCTAGCAACCTTGTCTCACACCAGTCTTCACCTGGAAAGGATCTGTCATCTGCTGACCATGACCATGGACAACTCGGCAGCCAACACTCCATAGAGGGATGGGGGGAATAAGATTTTTATTAGTTTTACACAAATGCCTTGGACTATTCGACTTAGGGATGTTGGAAGCCAAAACTCTTGGCGTAAAGGAATACATTGGTCTTATGGAAAGTATCCGGGTCCTAAAAATTAATTCGATATAGGAAGGTTTTCTGAGGGAAGTTTGACTTAGCGAGGTCCAACTACTTTGTAATTCATATTATTGGAACAAGCATGATTATTGCAATCTGAAATATTAATAATAGTACCTTTCATTTTCAATTAAAAACTGTTACTAACCATTTATGATATTAAGTCCCACAACCTGAAACTCTTCTTTATTTATTGAAGCTTCATTATGAATCGTCATTTTGAAAGAAGAGAACTGATGGAGTAAACTCAATGGATTACTCTTATTCCAAACATGGTGTTAAATTAATTTTTTTAAAACTGTTTCGTCCAAGTTTTTGAAATTCATTGTGTCAAAAATTTTCTTTCTTCATTTTAATGTTAAAAGTGACTGAAAATAACTATATTCTTCATATTGCAAGAAGCTTTTTGCTATCACATTGTATCATAAATGTTAATGTAAATTTTTCTTACTTTTGTATCTTGGATGATTAGTTATATAGCTGGATTATGTGGTACATAAATTATTTTTATAGTTTTTGCTGAAAAGTAAATATTTTCAAGCCTAAAAAGTGTTACCTATGCTAAGAAAGTTTTAAAAAACAACTTAAACACATATTAAAATATGAAAAAAGGAATAAATTAATGTTATGGCCTAAAGCTGATGGGTAGACATGATTCCACACATGATTTAATTAAACTGCTTTTAGAGTTTTGAAATTGGTTATAAGAGTGAGGAAAAATAAAAGTGTGGGAAGAATTACACAATCTTGATAATGTATATAAATAAGAAATACAAGGTCTCTACTTCATATTTGAACACTACACATTTTTAGTAATTTTATGACTTAAGTAAAGAAATGGTATTTGGATAATTTTTTAGATCGAGAAGGACTTCTACCTAAGAAAATGGAAGAACTTGCTCAACAAGCTGCTCATGAAATCTACAGTAAAGAAAACACTGATGCATATGAAAGTTTGAGGTACAAAACACATCAATTTAAATTATTAAGGCTTTCTTTTTCTTGACTATGTATGCAATAACAGATTTTATAGTTTTAATATGATTTAAGGGAATCAAAAAACTATTTTAGATTGTCATTTGGAATTGTTGTTGGAACTGTCAACAAACTTGCCAACGCCATGGAAAATGGAGAATATGACTTTGATGGAACACATGAAAAAAAGGTATCAAATCTATAACTTTGCAATAAGAATTTAGTATTTAATTTATTTTAAACATTAATTTTTTAGAAATTTTCTTTTGCATTTAGATGAAAAAAAAAAAGAAAATGAGAGAAGACTTGCATTTTATTTATGGATTATAATGGTCTCACTGCTTGTGAAATGTGTTAATCTATTTTCACTTCTCTTAAAAATGAAGAAACATGCCCCACTTAAACAAAGGGCAGAGGCAATTAAGTCTCAGGCATCAGATATTGAAGCAGTTAAGCTGAAGGTGGATTTAAAAGAAGAGGAGATTAAAGAGATAAAGAAACAACTGAAATTAAAGGTATTTTCAAGTTTTTATAGTTTTCTTTTTCATTTATTAAATCAGAAAATTATGTTAGGTTTAAAATTTTGTACCTAAAGAGTTACAAAATTTTAAAGTATTGTAATGAATGTTCTCTCTAATAAACATGGCAACAACCTATTAAAAAAAATCTTTAAAATTCTATACTAAACACACACATAAAAACTAGGAAAAATAATAAGTGCACATTCATTAAAAAAAAATTTTAATGCATTTTTCAACTATTAGATAGATATTATATTTAAATTCCTTATTGTAAAATTTTAATTTATTGCATGGAAGTTTTGAATGTGTGCTTTGTGCAAAAATATATCTTTTTCCTAATCTAATGAAAAACTTAACCAAAGCCTCCATGGATATCTGGGTATCATAGGTAAGGATGAATCCTACAGGTTGCCATCACAGTTATTTGCGTTATGTATTTTAAAATAAAAATGCAAACAAATTAGTATGATTTTTTAAAAATTTAAAGCAAGAAGAGTTGAGTGAGCAGCAAATCCGCATTGGTCTTGTGGAGAAGAAACTGGAGAATAAACATAAAGAAAATGAGGACGAACTCAACAAACTTCAGCGTAAACTTGATGAGAGTGCTCTCACACTAAAAAAGAAAGAAAAGTAGGTTTGGTTTCATATCCAGATTACATAAGCTTATTTTGTAGGTTAAGGTAATGGAGAGAAGCTAGATTTGAACTTTCATCATCATATTATACTTTCTTAAAATGATTTGTTTGAAAAAATGTATTGTAGTCTTGGATTCAGCTGTTCTGAATGGAACAAATAAATGAATAAATATATTTTATAGTTTGTTTTCCTTGTTTCCTCATTATTCTTTGCCTTGTTAGTGTTTGTTTTTTTATTGTACTAATTTCAATGATTACTTATTTTAACAAGAGAGTTTGAGGAGGCCTATGATGCCTTACAGAGTGACATCGATAGTCTGGAACAGGAAAAAACTGAGTTGAAAGAACGTCTTAGAGTTCTTTCTAAAAACACGCTTCTGCAAAATATGTCCAGACAGTCGTCAGGGCAAGGAGGTAATTAAAAATGATGATTATTATTATAGGAAAAAGTATAATAAGGGTAAATCTACCAATAAGTTAAATTGTCTCGATAGTTTCAATAACATTTAAAGAAATGTCTTCTATGTCTTTTTACATTCCATTTTAAAAATGTATTGAAAATTATTAAAACACCCAATTGCATGAATAATTTGTTTTAAATTTGATTACAAACAGCCACCTTAGGTTCAAACACAAGTCTAACTGGAGTATCAGGCACACAGGAATCACCATTACTTGCCCAGCAAGTGAGTATTGTAATCTGACTATTACTATTATAACAGTTGAAGTTGGTTCTTGTTCTGAAGTTTTTAGCATTGCCATTTCAATATGAAAATTGTATGTCCTCAGGTTTGTGTTTTTTGTCAAAATGATTTTTAAAAATGTTGCACTAATTTTTATGTGTTTGGGGTGAGATTGGGAAATTGCACTCAAATTCTACATGCAAAAGTTGTTTTCTCTGGGTGTAAAGATGGTATTAAGAATGATGGTGTCTTTCTTCAGGTTGCTGCATTGAGAGATGCTTTACAGTACAATAAGCAAGAGCTCATTTGTTTGAAGGCAGAACGAATGAAGGTTTGAATTGCTGAACATGCACAACGTGATCTTATGTTTTTTAGTTATTAATATTTTAAATCTATTTTTATATTCTTGAACTTGAACTCTTAATTACCTCAAGAAATCAAAATGGTTTTAAGTATATCGAGATATTGCTATGTGTAAATATTTTAAGAGCACAAAAAATGTTTTACATTTGCAATCATGCCAAGAAACACTTTGATAGAAATTATTGTAGGTATTTTTAAAAAGGGATATATTTTTTTTTAAATTTCTTTTAAATTTTATTAGAAACAAATGGCTTCTCTCCCGCCCTTGAATGTACCCAAGAAGCCAACTGGCCTAGCAAGTACAACTGGGACTGTTGTTATTGGAGATGTCCCTGATAGTTCTAAATCTGATCTCAGCAAATTACTCAAGAGAACAAAAGAATTGCTTTCAGTATGTCTGATAGCTATCATTGTTTTGAAATTGTATTCATACAATATGTTAAAGAAAATGTATAGCTATGACTAGTGTCTTCTGTAATAAGGCCATCTTTGTTATAAATGGTATTTTGTTTGTTTAAAAGTATTTATGTTTGTAACGATCATGTACAGATTTTCAAGGTGAATGAAACAATCTTAATATTATACAACTAAATGTATCTACAGAATGCAAATAATCTGAGTGCTTGTCCTCGTGTAGTTGATATTTCAACAAGAAAACCAGGTTAGTGGTATACATATTTTCTAAGATCAAGCATGGGAAAAGGGGAAACAGTATTGAATTTTTATTTTTAACATTATTTCAATACATATGAGTGGGCACCATAGAATTGTTTACTACCTTCCTCTTCTTCCAGCCTATATTTTTGTTAAGTACTTGTGCCCATCTTTCTTCTTTTCATTTCTATTTTTTCTTACATCTCTGCTTAAAAATTTTCCCCAAGGGCAAGTTAATTTTATATACTTGTGTTTATTTCTTTGTTAATGTGTCTTGTACTTCATTTGAAAGCTTTATCATAGTCCAATTCTGTATGACTTATTTTAACCAGCCACAGTTGGTCTTGAAAATGATCTACTCATCTTGTATGTCTCTATTTTAAGCAGATAGGGAGGGTTTCAAAGAAAACTATGCATATTCAGTTAATTGCTTTGATTTTACTTTTAACATGAAGAAACATGAAAACTAACCATAAATGGATGTGTTTCATAAAGGACAGTGGATCATGTTCAGATCATAGTATAAGATGACAGAACCTAAAAGTTATCCTTGTTAACTTGTTATAGGCTCTACACCAGTGACTGACAATGCAGGGCCCATGAAACAATTAATAAACAGAACTGCAGAACTGACTATACTAGATAAGTACACTCAAGAAGTAGGTGCCTACATCTAATTTATCAAGAATACTTAAAATAAAATACGACTATTCACTTAAGGGGCCATCCATATATTATGTATGCAAGTTGGGGGGAGGGGCGGGTCTTCCATTAACAGAATTTTGGGTATAGGTGTGTTCAAGGGGGTGAGGGGTCTCAACTGAATGTGTACAAATTTAAATATTAAGCCTAGTAACTTAAATTGCTCAGGCTGCAAACGGCTTTCGAGATAGACTGAGTCAAGACTGATATGCAATAATGTTTTATAATTTAAAAGCAACTATAAAAATGTTGAGAAATGAATAATGCTAAGAAGTCCTCCACTGAACTGGAGAGGGATGGGCGGCGCCAGTGTCTACCAAGCCCGAGAATGTTCTAATGGAAACATTAGAACCCCTATGACCTAAAAAAAAAGAGGTTCTGGGAATATAAATTTTTTTTTTTAATGCAAACAAAATTCTGAAATTTTAATTAGGTACCCATTCGGAGCTGGGTGGACTCAGGGATGCCCTAAGCCCTGGGAACAAATCCTTGCCTTCACATGGATTGGAAACCGTGTAAAAAGAGGATTTGAGCATTTATATTTTTAAAATACTCTGTGAACATTTCAGGAAGTATTTAATAATTATTAATATTTGATTCAGATTGAAATACACACTTTGCTAAAATATATCAGTCTGATTTATATTTCCGTTTCTTGAAATGAGTAGATGTTTCTCTTTTGCCCACCAAATAAACATAACGGGATGACCATTTCACTGCTTATATTGTTCTATTTAATCATTGTTTTGGGACTGTCCATGAATAACATCACATGATTTTGGCCAATTATCCCCCCTTCCCGTCACACTTTGTTATGGAAGCTTAGGCCGCCCTTACAATAAGACCTCAAAAAGCTTTGACACCCCCCCCCCAATAAGAGCCGTATTTTCTAATTGATAATCAGCATGTTGCAAATTACTTTTTTATAATTTAAATCTGTATTAAGTGTAATTCTGCAATCTAATATCGTAACATTGTGAATCCATTGCAAATGTAATGAAATAAACTGTAAGCAATCACATATTTAAGTGTGACGTCTCATTTCTTAAACACCCTTCATCTCACATCCTCACAAAATGTGTTACCCCCATATAGTTATAGGCGGGTGATGCCATTTATGGACTGGATTTGTGAGTTTACTTAATTAAATGAGTTGTAGTTGTGGTATGAAAAAAAAGTAGAAGAATACTACATGAAGATGCAAAGCTCTGTGATTTTCAGAACACTAACAGAAAGCATATAAGGTTAATTCAATAGAGTTTGGCTTCTTTATGTAGTATTCTTATACTTATACTACAACTCACTTTTACTAAATAAAATATGATACTTAAGCTATGCCTTCTTTACCTGATCTCATTTATACTGAATTATCACTTCCTTAGCTCCAGGTTCAAATAACCACTCTCTTGGCTGCCAATAGAACAGGTGGTCAAGTGCGCACAGATTTTTCTACTTTCCCAACACCACAATTTGCTAAGGTATGTGCTCAAAAATTGAAACACATTTATTGAAATAATACTAAAGCATTAGTAATTTACTAAATTAAGTAGTTTATCATTAGAAGTACTTTTTTTTTAGGGAGGGTGAGGCTATCTAATGTAAATTCAATTGCTACAACTATTTTAAATTAAATTTTTGTTTTAACAGATTCATAACTGCATAGGTTTAGCATATTTATTTGAAAAATCCATTTAACAATTATATAATGGCATACACATTTTTCCAGATGTTACATGAGAAAACAAGTAACAGTGTAAAAATAGGAAGTATTCAAATACCCACTAACAGTGGTAAAGGAGCTGTCATTCCTATTAATATCCAGCCTGATCAGTTAAGGAACATTCACCAAAAGTTAATCATGTAAAAAATGAATTTACTTTACCTAAAATCGTGTAGTTGTTAAATTTACATTTTTTTCCCTTTATATTCTCTGCATTTATCTTTTAGAGAAACAAATTATTCAACCTTAACACCCAAAGAAAGGGCATTTTAAATCTTGTTGGTATTGTAATGAAACATCTTGATTCATTTTTTTTAAATAAAATTTTTCTCTTCTCTTATTTATTTATAATTATATTTGTGTCCATTGTTTTGAAAATGTTGACTCATTAATGGTGTTCATTAAAAAAAACATTAGTAATGATGTATATCAGTGGTACTTAAACATCCTAATCTAATCACTGTCCCAAATTATATTTTAAGACCTTTCCATATTCTGCCAAGTTAAATGTCTTAGGACTATTACATTTACTTTAGTGGATCTTCAATTTTTCAAAAATCATTTGTTAGTTAATATTATAACTTATTATTAAGCTTTATATTTATTTGACCCTCATTAGTATATTTTGCACTTCATACTGTAAATTACTGTTAACTCCTGCTCCCAACCTGTATTTAATTATTGGAATAAACAATTAATTTTCCTTTTGTAGTGCTGCTTCATTTAATGATAATAAATTGTAATCTTTGGTCGCCGTGGGCTTAAGTGCAATGTTCTAGTTCTACCATTATAAGTTAAATATTAAAAAAATCTTGATAGTAGTCTTAACTTTTGCAAAGAATTTTTCCAAGAAACAGTAGTTTTTTAAAAATTAAAAAAAAAAAATAGATTAAGGAATAAAGCTTTGGGTTATTTTGTTTTTAAATTGAATAAATAAATGACTATATTTTTTACATTTTTTTTGTGTAAAGTTATTTTATTTTAAATTTTACATATAAATTTGTAAAAATATCCACACAATTTGTGGTGGTAGCTTATTAAAAAATTTGTTTATTTAGTTTCAATTAATACAATTGGGTTTAGTATTATTGTAGTGAATCCCCCACGCTTTGTGATATCAATAAAAAGGTAATAAAATCAACTATGAATTTGTTTGTTTATTTAAATCAAAGTTTTTTTCTCTAAATATATTTTTGTACTTAAAATAAAATAATATTATTTTACAATGGATATAAGTACATAACACAGGGACTTGAAAGGCACAGCTATTCTCTGGGCATCCAACATACAAAAAGTTACATGAGTAAGCAATGTAAATATGTTTTTAAAGAATACATTAAAACAACTAATTGATTATAGCAATATTTTATCAAATCAATTGTTTTTTGCACCAATTGAAGAGACTCGATCTCCGCTATGACTAATTGTAAAGATACATGGCTGCATACCCAAATGGTTACTGGTACATAAAAACAACCTTTGTTACAGCCAAAAAAATTACTGCTTAGTCATTAAGTACCGAGTGTTTTAACTTATACAGATTGATTATATACGTTATATTGCTTGGTTCTGCATATTATTGTGCTTTCCAATATAATTAGACTGCAGTTGAAAATTTGAAATGTAATTTGTCTTGTTTTCCTTAGAAATCTCTTTTTTGTCAACTCTTAAAGAAAAAGAAAAACAAATTTTATGGGAATCCTAATTTATTTGAGTTTGAGCAATCAATACTTTTTAAAATAACCCTTTCCAGTATTACAGTTCTATTTAATAATAAAGTAAGCCTTTATATTAGGCCTAAGGCCACCATTTTCACTCCTGACATACTTAAAAACATCACAATCTTATGATAAATAACTAGAGTGGCATGAAATTACACAATCAATTTCAAAAGTTTGTGCCAGTAACTTAATAATTACTTTAATTTAACCCTATCTTTAAAAACTTTGACCTTTGCTAATTTGTTGATCTTCTTATCAAACTTTGCCTTAAGATTTTCTTCTGAATAATTGGCTGCATCTTGTGCAGCAAACTCATTTAGAACCTGTTCAAAAAAAGAATAACGGAAAAATAAAAGGCACATAATAAATATCAACAACAATAAGTCTCAAAACTTCCTATTTAAAAAAAATAATTAAACTAATCAAAATTTGTGACATTAATCTGATCGAATCAACATAATTTAGCTTGATAAAAAAGGTATATATTTTATAAAACTGGACTGACATGCTAAGTATTCCTCTAAAATAATTAAACATACCTTTTTTCTTAATTTTTTTAATGACATTTCCCCTTTAGTTTCAAGTACTGCTATAACAGTGGCTTCCCAGTTAAACCTCTTCTTCTTTTTGGGCTTTAGATCTTCATCCTCCTCTCCATCAGATGTTTTGTCTACAGACTTCTCAACACCTAGTTATTTTTTGAACGAAAAATTTGGATAATCAGAGGAGGTAAAATAAGGAATTTCATAAGGACACTGGTAACCGTATTACTATGAATTTTAGGAAGGGAATTTTAAAAAAATAAAGTAAATGTACGCACCATTTCTTTCTTGCAGGTTATGTTTCTTTTTCTTTTTTTGCTGCACTTCAGGCTCCAGAGATTCTGTGGCACCAGTATTTTCATCTCTAATTTCTTCATCAGCTACTGAAAGTTTTCTTTTCTTACTTTTCTTTTCTACTTCTTGAACTGTTTCTTTAGATTTATCTTTCTTTTCTTTCTTATTCGCATTTTTTTTCCTTTCTTCTTTTTTCTCTCTTTTATTCAGTTTTTGGTGATTGTTTACTGTTTCTTTTTCTTCAACTGAGGAGACACCATTTTCTATATTTGAATCTGCTTTAGGGGCATCTCCATTTTGAGGCTTAAGCGAAGAGTCTTGATGCTTTTGTATAGATTCCTCATTCTAAAAAAATAAAATCAACAAAGTTTCAATACCTGATAGCTTTTAATGGTATTTGAAAAGTATTTTCTTCAAAAAAATTATTTTCAGATAATCTTTGTCACGCATAGTAATATTTGTTACGGTACCAAACTTTTTTTAAAAAAGTGATTCAAATTTTACCTGTGCTGCAGCAGCTGCCATAAGTGTTTCCCATACTTGACTGATAAGAGCATGATTCATGATTCGTAAACTATTTTTAAGAAAGTTCTGAAATTTATTAAAAATAAACAAAAAGAGTTATCTAAAAGTACATGAATTATTCTTTAATAAACTCATCAGAAAAATGTCAGATGTTATGGTGTGAGAATGTCTGGGCGTAAATGTAGCAAGAATGGGTAAACACATGCATGGACACGAGTTCACGTGGACGGTTTTGTGAACTCTGATCACGTGGGAGTGTGTGGTCAGAGGGCATGAAAGAGGTCAGGGAGACCAGTGATGACGGAGGGTAAGAAGTGAGTTGAGATTTGAGCTTGCCCTAAGACCGTTGTGTTGGACGGAAGTGGGCTTACCTGAAAAGATTGAGTGGAGCAGAATAGACTAGAATAGCAGAATAGCAGAAGAACGAATTAGATTGTAATGGAAAGTTGTAAACTATATTTGTCATGGACATATCTAGCTTGATGTGATTAAACTTGTTTATACTGAAGTGTGTTGGTGAAGACTTATACAACGAAGAGTATGGTACTTAGGTGTTTACATTAACCAGCCGAGACTCTATCGGAGTTGCCGAAGCTGGTTAATATCTGTGGCCAAGGGTGGACCTTCATCCCCCTAGACAACCAATTCGCCACAATATCTATAGTGATTTTAATCTCAATTTTAAGCTTGCGCTTTTTTAATGTGTCTATATAAGTATACTATTATTATTACTGTCATAATAAAGTAATCAAATATTTTAGTACATTTCAGTTGTACAAATTTTTAGTACTACCATAAAATTAAAAAAGACAATGAACATAATAATATAACATTTTCTACCATATACCCTATGCATAATATTAATAATGAGCACTGAAGTCTACTTTAAGACGTATTTATAGTTATAGATTTCATTGAATGGAGGATAAATTGGTAGCCAAATGAGTCAGGGAATGTCTATGTAAATTCATATAATAAATTTAAAATTAAATGATTTTAAATATAAATAACTGCATTTCACATTGCTAAATTTCAACTGAGTTTTAAAAGATATTTAAGTTGTACTTTTACTAGCAGGGAAATAATATAAATTATTGTTTCCTTCTTATTAGCAATATTTTTTTTATTACAATGAATTTTTAAGTCTGCTTATTTGTTCAACGAGATTTATCACCTCAATTTCACTTACCTCAAATTTTTGCTTTTTACGGGGAATATTTGGATAATCCTTTAGTCTTTCCAGAAGATCTTTTAATCTTGGGTTAGATGCTGATTTCTCTATGGCATTTTGGACTTTCTGAATTAAAAAATAATATCTTAAATAAATTTCTTGGAGACAACTATTCATTTGCACAGGGCACACTTTTCTATTATTAAAAAAAAAAATATTTGCAACACATCAAAGATATCTCAAATACGTAATCAAAACAATAAATTAAAGTTAATGGTTAGTTAATTTACTAATACGAAAAATAGACGTTTTGGCTGATTCCTTTGTCAGTACATATAACAAGTAATAAGATTACATTTACGTCATACGAGACATTCTTTAGCATGGAAATATAATTACGTAAAGATAAAAAAAAGAAATAAACACACACAACAACAATATAAAATGCCAGTACTGCAATATCTTAAATCCCACCATGGTTCAGCACTTCTGAATGTTTAGAGACATGACATAGAGTTCATGTTTATTTATTTTGTACAAATATTCTCTAAACCAATCTCACTGATGACAATCTGTCTCCCCCACATAGATTTTATTGCACCTCTAACAAAGAATTGCATACATCACGCTGCGACTTGTGCAAGTGAAATCATCTTTTATTTTAAAATTTTAAGCGGTAAAGAAATGATGTCAAATTTGATGACATGCGGACAAGTATTGCTAAGGTTTTTGGTTGCAAACTTTTGTTCCAATGTGTGCTTTTATGGTAGGAAGGTGATTTCTTACGAGCATATCTTAAAGACTCCTTAATATCCAGAAAGCAAAATTATCCAATAAACAATATAATATATAAATTTTAAAATTATTTAATGCATTCAATTTGTTCTTTAATTTTATTTTTATTATCTTATTTATTACATACGCTTCTATACATAAAATTATTGCGTCCTATGCTTATCCATTGTTTTTGTCTTGTCTCGATACTTTAATAGTGTGCTGGTTTTCCTTGGTTTGATCACGCCAGAATTCCTGATGGGCAAAACGAGAATTTGCATGTGTTTGTTCTTGCATACGGAATACGAAGAGTGACTTTTTAACTTATCTGAGGGATGTATTAGATTATCTTTGAGTTGTATTTCCAAGTAAAAAATAATTGACCTATGTATTATTACTAGTTTGCTATTCTATCCTCTAGTGTTTTGGGGGTTTAATAATTTAACTAATGGTGTTACTCTTGTAAATCTCGAATTATTTGGCGTATGAAAATGTATATTATTGTACAACTCTCACCAGTGTAAGGTATCATTTTAGTTTTATATTATTCATAATTCTGTAAAGTTTTCTCTTTATAAAGCCTAATGTTTGTTTTTTTTAAATTTTAAATTATTTCAATGACATGGGAATTTCATGATAATTTCTAATTCATTATTACTTCTAAATATTTTGCATTTTAAGTTTGGATTAGTTGTTTTCTATTAAGGAAATAGTTGCATTTATTTGTTTCTTTTTCTTTGTTACTCATGCAATTTTCATTTTTAATGAAGTCTTGAAGTGTTAATTTGAATCTTGTCTTTGAAACATAACCTTTTAATATATATTTTAAGGACAAACCTTTGTTGAAAGAATAGCACATCTACCAGACATATTAGAAGAGCTAAATAGGCTTAATATGCAACAATGACCTTTGAGCATTTTTATCCATGGTGCAGAATTCTCAAAGATAAATAGATATTGGAAACATTTCTGAAAGTCAGTGTGGTAGATAAATCTGAAAGTGCAATAAATCCCAGTTTAAAAGAGGAGATTACTGGGCATCTCGAATCTCTTGAAAACAAACACCAGCATTACTTTTCTGAGAGGAAAAAAGAAGAAACCACATGACACATTTTCAATTCTCGATTGATGCAGCCAGCATTCCTGAAGAATCACAAATAGATTCATTGAAAAGTAAGTAGTTTTATGCAAAAGTTCTCACAAAATTCTGATGTATTTATCATTCATACTAAAATGTGACAATGCTTGCTTTTCACTTTTGAGTTTAATTTCCATTGATGCTACTGTGTTACAAAACTGCTGTGAATTTGTTTAAGATTCGAGGTGACATATGTAATTCATTTTAACAGGATATTCTCAGAGTGCTGGGTCACCCTTAACAAGCAGATCAGCTGTTCCAAATTAACCCTATTTTTGACTAGTCCTTGTCAGGGAAACATTAAATAGTTATTGGGTTTTCCCTGACATGTCAATGTTGTTATTTGTGTTTGGTGCGGTGCGGTGCGCACGGTATGAAAGCGTATGACGTAAGAGTGTGAATGTGACGTAGTGAGAAGGCGGCAGTTGTTGTGAGAGAGAGATAGAGGTCGGTTGGTATATGGAGTTGTACTATGATTAATAAAGATTCCTGTTAGTACAAGGGCTTTGTGTTCGGTCTGTGTGCGCAAGTTGGCGGCGAAGTAATGATCAGAACACCTAGACAACGAATCCCCGACATTGGGGGCTCGTCAATCGCCATAGTCATCAACACATTGGTGTGCTATCGAGAGCCAGATCATCGCTGAACAGTGCAAGGTGTTGGATACACACCGTATCCGTCTTGCAAGTCGCCAGAGAACCAGACAGTTTGGTCAAGCATCAAGGCGTCGACAGTGCAGTTGAAATCGACGTTTTTTTGGGGTACGTTCCCGTGTGTTGCCTGTGAAAGTCCTGTCCGTGAGAGAGGCATTCGCCTTGTTGCTGTCCAGTGTGTGGTCGGTGACAGTACTGTCCTTGAGAGAGGCATCCGCCTCGTTGCTGTCCAGTGTCCAGTGTGTGGTCGGTGACAGTCCTGTCCTTGAGAGAGGCATCCGACTCGTTGCTGTCCAGTGTGTGGTCGGTGACAGTCCTATCCGTGAGAGAGGCATCCGCCTCGTTGCTGTCCAGTGTGTGGTCTGTGACAGTCATGTCCTTGAGAGAGGCATCCGCCTCATTGCTCTCCAGTATCCAGTGTGTTGTCGAGTGCAAAGAGTGAACAGTGCCAGCACTTACGACGAGACCAGAACAGCCCAGTAGCTACAAGGGCAGACCAGAACCAAAGAACTTTGCCTAATTCAAGTGCCCAGGAAGGACTATGGAATATAACTAAGAAATTGAACAATTTAATGTTATTCTTTGGATAAACATGTGTGTGTTTTCATAAAACTGTAAGTACATCAATTAAATAATTAGAAACTATTGAAAAAAAAAAATTGTACCGCAGGGCTAGACATTGCAAAGAAGTCCGGCATAAGTCCGGCATCCTTCCGTCTCGCGAGACGATGGTGCATCACCGTTGGGTTGGGTTGCATTTCCTCGAGTGACTGTGCAGTCCTATCCTTGAGTGACAGTCTTTGCCACAGTTTTTACACACGAGTTCTGTGCTTCCAAATGTTTTGGCCTTTCTCCTAGCTCTTCTGTCTGCAGCCTCCTCCATTCTTCGCTCCTCGGCTACTATGACGCCCTCTTTGACAACTGTGCGCCACGTAGATCGGTCTTCTGCCTTACACTCCCAGTCACTTGTATGTATTTTGGCTGCTTTCATGTCCCTTTGACAGACATCTTTAAATCGCAAGCGTGGGCGACCTGTTTTCCTCTTTCCTGAAGCAAGTTCACCATATAGGAGGTCCTTCGGGATGCGGCCGGGGCTCATTCTTTTGACATGTCCTAGCCACCTCAGGCGTCTTTCACTAAGAATTGAGAACATGCTTTGGGTATTGGCACGCGTTAGTACCTCACTATTAGGCACTTTTTCTTGCCATTTAATACCAAGGATGCGGCGCAAGCATCTCAAATGGAAGCTGTTAAGCTTACGCTCTTGTGATGTATAAGTGGTCCATGTCTCGCTCCCATATATTAGTGTACTGATGACACAGGCTCGATAGACGCACAGTTTGGTTTTCTCCGTTAGCTTGGTGTTTTGCCAGACCCGCTTATTTAGTTTAGCCATTGTTGCGGCTGCCTTGCCAATTCTGCTGTTTATTTCTTCTTCAATGGACAGTGTATTGGAGACCTTGGATCCCAAGTAGGTGAAGCTGTCCACAACCTCCAAGTTTTCATTATCGATATTTATGGTAGGAGGAGGTCGAGTGTCTTGGGCCATGATGTTTGTCTTTTTCAAGCTGATTTGCAGACCAAATTCTTTGCAGGCATTGGAGAAGCTTGACACGAGTTGTTGCAAACCAGATTCTGTATGTGCTGTTAGTGCCGCATCATCCGCAAATAGTAGCTCTCGAATTAGGACATCCGTCGTTTTGGTCTTGGCTCGGAGGCGGGCAGTGTTGAAAAGTCCTCCATCAGCTCTGGTATGTAACCAGATTCCCTCACTGCTATCCTTGAATGCGTATCGAAGAAGTACAGAGAAGAATATTGCGAAGAGTGTTGGTGCGAGTACACAACCTTGTTTAACTCCGCTGCTGACAGGGAAGGCCTCTGACTTAGCTCCATCGAACTGTACTGTGCCAAGCATATTTTCATGGAACTGTCTGATGATGGCAAGTAGGTGAGGGGGACATCCAATTTTTGCCAGTATTTGGAATAGCCCGTTGCGACTGACTAAGTCGAAGGCTTTTGTAAGGTCCACAAATGCAATGTATAGTGGCATCTGCTGCTCTCTGCATTTTTCCTGGAGCTGTCGTATGGAGAACACCATGTCTATGGTAGACCGACCGGACCGGAAACCACACTGAGATTCTGGATAGACGCGGGATGCTAGGCTTTGTAAACGTTTTAGTATAACGCGGGCAAAGGTCTTTCCTACAATACTAAGGAGTGAAATGCCGCGATAATTATTGCAATCACTCCTATCACCTTTGTTTTTATATAGTGTCACTATATTTGCATCCTTGCAAGTGATCGTGGTATAATAATCTTTTCTGTTTTTCTATAATACAAATTTTTAAAATAATGGCACGGAATGATAGATGGTGGGTAAACAAAATTGAAGAAGTTAGGTTAAAGTGGGAAAAAGACGCTGAAGAATCTCTGAGACAAAATGAAGAGAGACAGAGACAGCGACAGAAAAAAGATGAAAAGAAACTGAGACAATACGAAAAGAGACAGGTAGCATTAGAGGCAAAAAGACAGAGAAGGGCTATGGATCAGACGGAAGACCATGACCGTGATGATAGCAAGGGTGAAGAACTCTACGGATTAGCCAGCATTTATTGTGAAGATCCGTATCTGACGGAAGAAGTTTATAGGGTGGCGGACCCGCAATCTGGCCAGTTTGAGTATTATAGATATGAAAATCCCAAGAAGCCGGTTAACGTCATCAAGTATAAAATGGAAAACATGATCCAGGGTGGTCAAAAGTACAGTAGTAAAACAATTAGTGAATGTCGTGAGAAGGTTCCTAAGAACAGAAATCATTATATAAGGAAAGATGAAGTATCTGAGAGGAATGAAAAAGAAATTATGTTCCTTAGAAACCGCGATGCCAAAAATGAGAAAGAAATAGAGTGGTTACAAAAACAGTATAAAAGGAAAGATGAAGAATCTGAGAGGAATGAAAAGCAAATTAGGTTTCTTAAAAACCGTGCTTCCGAAAATGAGAAAGAAATAGAATGTTTACAAAAACAATATTCAAGGAAAGATGAAGAATCAGAGAAGAATGAAAAAGAAATTAAGTTTCTTAAAAACCGTGCTGCCGAAAATAAGAAAGAAATAGATGGGTTAAACTGGAAATTAGCAGATAATCTTAGCCTCGTGGACAGATTAAAAACATCATTGTTCGACAAAGACAAGGAAATCGCGGGACAGAAAGTGACAGTAAATGATTTACAAGCAAAATTGGATAGTGTTCAATATAGACTTACAGAGGTGGAAAGGGAAGCCGAGAATTACAAAACAGAGCTAAAGGAAGCTAAAGATGAATTAATAATGGTAATTGTCGAAAAACACAGCCTGTTAGCTCAAGCTAATAAAGAAAAAGCTAACTTGCTCAAAATAACTAATGACAGAGATGAGTTATTAGAAAAATTAAAGAGTGACCACAAAAGAAAATTAGATGAAAAGGAAGTCCAGGTAGTGAGCTTAAAATTGAAAATTGACTCAATGGAGAAAGAGTTGTCTAGTTTGATAAATATAGTCAAGATTAAAGATGAAAAACTGATAGAAAGTGATACAAATATAATTATTGCGAACACAAAAACAGCAGATCTGAGTAAAGCCTTAGCTGAAAGGGACGATATACTAGAGCAATTGAAGACTGAGCACAAATTAAAACAAAATGAAGTTGAACTAAAGTACATGAACTTGAACATGGAAAATACTGAAATGGAAAAAGTGTATTCTGGCTTGATAAAGATTTTGAAGGGTAAAGACGTAAAGCTAGCAGAGATGGAGTTAAACTTAATCAATGCAAACCAAAATATAACAGGGCTGAAAAAGGCGCTGACTGATAAAGATGGAATTGTAGACAAATTACAGAAGGAGCTAAAGGAAATAACGATAGAGAATGAATATAGTAAAGAAAGAATGACTCAGAAAGAAGAAGAGAATAAGGCGTTAACAATAAAGGTAGCACATAACAAAGAAGACATATTAGAATTATGGAGAATCATAGAGGAAAAAGAAGAGAAAATGTCTAAATTGATGCTGAGATTAACAGGGAATGATACAGATATGACAGCTGGGGTGCAGAAACGGTCCAAAAGGTCTCAATTACTAATTGAGAAGGAACAATTTATGGCTCAAAATCAAAAAGTGTACAGGGAAGAAAGTATTGACCCATATAGTAAACATGAATATCATTGGGTTATAGGAGCCTGGCAGACAAAAGTTGACGAAAATCAGAGGGTTTCAGATGAATTGGAAGTTATTGAGGAAATGACCGAGCCGATTGAAACCACGGAGGTGGAGAAACCTACAAATTTTGAATGTGATGAATACAGAGATAGACATGCCGCACACTGTGCGGAAATGGTGATAGTCCGCAAGGAGAAAAATAAGAAAATTAATGATAACTGCTGAAGTGGGTTCACAATGCAATATATGTGCTCAAAGGAACATTGTTTTGTACGGCAACACAAAGGTGACGCTTATGACCTCCATAAACACACCAAGACAAATACAGAGTTACACATGGACAGGAACAATGTGCGGTCAAGACTGGCCAGAAATCAAAAGACCTTGACCGACAACTCACAAGACGGGTTTACGAGAAAAAGAGAGGATGGTCTTGCTTTTTCGTTACGCCTAATGTGTTTATTAATAGTTGGGGTTTACATGGAAATATTGAGTCGTGTGGGGGTAGATGGGTGGTACGTCGAGATATTAAAAGACACACATGAAATGTCAAAAGTTTAATAGAGGTCAGGGTTATATTGACACCAGTTGCAACATATTTTTTGCCATGTGGGAAGGGCCGCGTAGGCTTGCGCTAGCATACATCAGCCTGTATAATGGAAACAAGGGTCGATTTTTGTTTAACATAGGTGACAAAAGATATATACCACCATCAAGACCAATGGCTATAATTTTTTAGGTATAATTTTTGGGAGGTTGTGTATTAATGGCTGTAAATAAAGAGGAACTGTTTATGCGATTTGTCTTAATAACAATGATATGGTGATTTTTGGAGTTGAATTTTGGAGTCCATGTGACCTCGTGCCATTATTTTGATGTGTTGAGGTATTTTTGAAGTTCTTGACCAGGGTTTTTAGCTATTATATGAGGTGATTTTGATGTCATGATGTTGTTTTGATGATGTAAGAAATTTATTTCCTGGAGACCTCTGGACGATTTTTTTAAAAAAGAAGATGTAATAATGATAATAGATTCTTATGATGAGATTTCCAAGAGATTTATTACGATGAGTTATATAGTTTATGAGAATTATGATTATGATGATTGCACTGTTCCAATGATTTCGCTATTCAGGATTATTAAGGTGTTTTAAGAATTTTTTTATTTATTTGATGTTCATATTGATGATTATTATCATGATGCTTATGTTTAAGATAAATAATTATATAGATTGGGTATGGCTGGATAGGAGATCCTCCATAACACATCCGTCCCACGCACTATGGGGACATTAAAGATACATGTGGAGTCCCACTATGGGGACTGTAAAGATACATGGAGAGTCCCACTATGGGGACTGTAAAGATACATGGAGAGTCCCACGGTGGGGACTATAAAAAGATACATAACAGGTCCCTCTATGGGGAACTTAAAGATTCATAGGGGAGCAATGACTGCTCCGTAACAGGTCCCTCTATGGTAGTGTTGTTTTCGTCGACGAAAACTGAAACTAAAACCTTCGTCAACGAAAATGTGGACCTTTTCGTCAACGAGAACTAAAACTAAAACTAAAATTAGCAGCAAGACTAAAACTAGACGAAAACTAAATCTGGTAGACAAAAGACTGAATAAAAACTGAAACTAAAACTCCCCAACGAAATAAAAACTAAAATCCCCATTTATCGTTCTTTTCCGGTACTGCGGTCTATTCTAAGAAATTATTATGACCTAATTTCTTTGATGATCGCGCATGCGCATCAACTGGGCGATAATATAAGTCACCAAAATAATACAATTAATTAACGTTGAAAGTTGACAATAACAACAGCAGGAACTGATGTTGGTGGAGTTAGTGGACGCCTAAAATCGAGTGATGTTTGGGATTATTTCACGTACCGTATAGATTTTAACAAAAGTTAATGTTTGGTGACTAACGACGGTAAGAAATGCGAAAGACTGCTCGTGGGAAGGAATCCCACAAATCTAGAACGGCATTTAAAAGCTTGCCACAAGAAAGAAAATGATGCCATGGAAGAGAAAGAGAAGACTAAAGTAGCGGCAGCACCCAGTAAATCAACCAAGTTGCCAGCTTCCAACTCTTCTGCCTCAAGGAAAATTACCGACATGTTTGATAATAAACTTAATAAACACAAATATTCTGCACAAGTCTGCTGAAAATATTTCTAGAATGCAAGCTCTAACACAATTCATAGAGAAAACTGTTGTTTCCACGTCGTTGGTAAGTAATAATGTATTATTTATTTCTTAGTAGTTACTACTTCTTAGAACCTATAAACATGTGACATATCATACATGTAGTATCATAACCTTACGAACATTAAATTGTAAAACAAAACTTTTTCATTTTAATTTTATGTGTATTAATATGGGCAGCAGTATCACTAATTTTATTATGGGACAGGACAGGGCTTGAGAAAAATAATTGTTAGAGTACTTAAAACAGTTAAAATTTGTACACATGGCAGCTAAAGTAGCAAAACTGTTAAATGTTATTCATTTCATTGAATCAATATAAGAATAAATAAAAATGGCTGTACATTGCTACATGATAATTAATATGCAATTATAAAATGTAAATTGTAAAATAATTACAATAATGAAA
>MUZC01001102.1:32731-73711 GCA_002072015.1 Radix auricularia | reverse complement strand
TTGGGTTAGGTTTAGTGATAGTTTTTAGGGTTTTGGGTTAGGTTTAGTGATAGGTTTTAGAGATTGTTTGAATGCACATATAGAATCGGAGGTTCAATGAAAGGCGCAGTGAATACTTGTAACTCTTCAAATTTATAAACAATGTTACTAAGAATAGCAATAACCGGAAGTGGACGAGCGCGATTGCGAATAGGGTTTTGAAATCTATTCGCAATCGATTGCGAATAGACGCTCCCTTATTTTTATACTTCATTGAATACATCAATTCCTTGACATAGCAATTTGAGTGGAGCACCAAATGAACGTTTACCATAAGCTGCATAATTATTATTATTATGAATGATACCTGTAGTCTTATCAAGCTGCAAAGAATTTATGCACACATATTTATTATTTATAGAATGCGTTTTCTGATTCAATAGTCAATAGGGGCCTTTCTTCCAAGATTCCAAGCGTAGCCCATGCCCATGCCATACGTAAACTGAAAACGTGTCGGATTTTCATAGCGGATTTGGTAAAATCCTACTTAACTTAACGTTCCCACTTTACATGGCCGCCATCTTTGTTGATATGCAAGGTTACAAAGAAATTGGAAAATTTAACTATTACAATTCTAAAACTAAACCTAACCCTAATTATAACTAAACCTAATGCCTAACCCCAACCCTAAATTAGCAAATAAAAATTCTAAATCTAAACCTAAATAACAAAGGAAGAGAACACAGTTATATTTTAAGTATAAGTAAAGCCTTTTGACTTTTGGGAATGGCAAGTCGGGTTTAACCCCGGATTTTATTATTCCCAAATTGCTCCCACACTCACACATTAGTATTAGTCGGCATTACCCCCAAGAATTCCCTTTATTATATTAATAGTTAATTTATTAATTTTATAGCCAAAATCCAAATAGGGCAATTTACTTTATTTACCCCTGTCCGCCGACCCCTGCTATGCAGATGCTATTAGACTAAATTAGACTACTATTAGTAATTAGAGACTATTACTATTACAGTTACAGTGTTATGGTATCAGTATTTATTATTTATATTATATTAATTATATATTATAATTAATAGTGCAGCGTGCAAACTAATCACTGTCCTGACTGTACTTACTTAATTTAACTGTTCTTAGTAATCTTAGATTAGTTAAAGCTAGAGTTACAGTAACATCAATAATGTTAATATTAAATTACTATACTATACTATTATACTATATCATTAATTATCATTATAGTTAAATATTATTAATTATCATATTCATATTCTTATCACTTATGCCTATACATGGCATTGTTGTATTTTGTATGCATACCGCTCATTCATACGCCTACGCCTCGTAAGGCCGTAAAGGACATACCAAAAATTAAATGGAAAAGACGTTAACAAGGCAAGGGTTAGCCTGACAGGACGTAACTTACGTCTACGTCCTGCCATGCTAATCCTTAGCTTGTTTGTTTACGTCTTTTCCATTAAATTTTTTTATAAGCCGCAATCGCAATAAGCCTGATTGTAGTATTTAGTATGAGTATGATTATCACACCTCATTTCAAGTCATTTGACTCATTTTCATTTTGTTTTTACGGACATACCAGAAGTCTTTTCCACAGTCCACACAAGCTAAAACAGTGCATTGACGACACCGCAAAGTATGTTTTTCAACTTGATTTTTTTTTAAAGCTTCGCCACAAGCATTGCAGTTGAAGAATACCATTGTAATGATAATTAAAGAGATCTATGCGCTATATTTTGTACAATCAATTACAACACTTTTATTACTTCTTGAAACTAAAGATTATTCAAAAAGAGAAAGTGCGGTAGAAAACGTGTACGTAAAAAATTTGTTTTAGTTATTCCCCTTCCCTGGTGTTCTGTATTTCACCCCATCAAACAGTATTTGAATTAAAATTAAAATTGCAGCTTTTTTTTCTTCTTTTTTAATTTTTTTTTAAAATTTAAACAATGATGCTAATGCTGGGTTGGGTAATTCATTTTATTATTGAATAAAATGACGAGCTACAATTTTTGCGTTTTGCTGAATTGGGTGACATAATGAATAATGATAATAATGATAACATTGTTCAAAAAAATATTAATTATTATAAATTAGTATATAGTATATGATAAATAATATAATCTCACTGGAATCGTTTAAAAAAATTGTAAGCATCAAAGATAAAATTTTTAAAATTAATTTTTAATAAAATATTTTATTCATCAAAATTATTATGCTATTTAGTGTGTTTGTATAGTATAGTTGTACATTTAAATAAAAATTATTCGTTTTGTAAGTTTTAAATACGTTTTAAGTTTTATAAACGATTCATCTCGGATTTAGTTATGAACTCGTTGAACTGGAATGGGGGCAAGTCAAATTAAATATGTTAGTACCGTTTCCATAGTTACAGAGTACATTACACCCATGTAAATGTAACCTTATTGCCCATGTAAAGTTACTGCACGAAAAAAGTGGAAAAGTACGAGTACTGATGCTAACAATACTACTAAATTTTAAGGCCAGGGCGATTTTCGATTGCCATTATTCATTATAATTAAATTAAATAATCATTTTTAAAAATATATATTATTATATATAATATATATATATTAAATATTATAATTAAATTATATATTTAATTTAATAAAATTTTGCCTCTGACTCTGAATGAAGAATATAAATATAATTTTTGATATTTAATATATATATGTATTACAATATTACTATTACTGTCATAGTTTTGTTAATAATTGAAATACCAAATTTAAGAAAACTGGGCTAATGTCTATTACTCTGACCGCAGCGTCGCGTCTCTTCCCGTTGCTATGAAGGACAGTTGCTATTTTAATTTTAGGGTTTGGGTTATGTATAGCTTTAGAATTTTCTGAAAATTCAAGGGGCTTGCAATACTTTTCCGGGCCGGTCACATGCCATAGCAACAAGATGGCCGCCAGTAATGGCGGTGTGGTCGGAGTACTAGACGTTTACCGAAAACTGTATTATTTTTATTTTGTTTTTCCCCATTAAATTACACTTTTAAAATCTGAATAAATGCCTGATTCCTATGACTATGTTACTATTTATAAAATTATCTAATGATCTAAATCTATAGTCTATGGCATGGTCCATGGTAATCCTGCAGTTTTAGCATGCATATTATTTGGCAGCGAATTTTAATTTGAAGTGATTATTCGCACGGTTTTCCCGTGCGTATAATTTTTAAAATTATTAGCACGGGTCGGGTCTGGTCGTCGCGCATGCGGCATGCGTACTCCCAGCGGCTGATAACAAAATAATAGCCTATTTCACTCGATTTAGGCTAAATTGTGCAGTTATATGTTAATAGTACTAATATTTATATGTTTATAGTAGTAATACTACTTACAATTGAATAATTGATGTCTAATAAATGATAATTGGATATAACTTTGAATAATCGCATAAAATTTCAAGTTTCTCTAGACTAATGGATAGTCAGCTAGAGATAGGGAGTGTTATTATTGGTTAGCGGTTCGAATCCTGATACAGTCTTTTTTTTTTTTGTGTGTTGGTTTTTGTTTTACAACCACAGTGACGATGCTTGCAAACAGGCTTTTTTTCCAGGGACAATTTTTTTTATATCCCATGAGTGAGTCACTGTTACTACAAGTGTTACTACTGAACTGTAGTTACTAGTTAATGTTCACTGTTATGCTTATACTCATACTCATACTCAGTTCAGTCTTACTTACACTTACAGAGTGCGGACTCTCACTTTTTAATTTTTTTTTAATGGTGCTTTACCATCATAAAGTCTTTCACTTTAATTAATAAAATGATTAATTATAAATCATTAATAATTAATTAGCGAACGGCGGTATGCAGGTCCGCTCAGACTCAGATTCTTGCTCAAATACTATTACTATCAATATCAGTGACAGCAAAATTAGTTTACCGTGCAAAGAATGATAATGTTTGATATTTTTTGTTCAAAATCTCATAATCATTGTCATCTTCATAATTTGTAGCCATTGGTCATTTGACTCATTGAGTCACAGTCACAGTGAAACTGTCTGTCAGTGGGTCAGTAACTAAATATTGTCGTAATTTATATTTGTTTTATTTGTGCAGGCTATTAGGTCTAATATTATTTATTTGACTCAATTAAACAACAATTAAATCAATTAACAGTAGACAGTGTCCTAAAACTTAAATATCAACTATACTAATACTTAACATTATCTTAATTATTACACTTTGTAGCTAGTAAGTGTAGACAGTGTAGATTAGCATTTCAAAAAAGTGCGAATTATTATCGGCACGGTCGAACCGTGCGAATAATTTTCAAAATTATCGGCACGGTTATGACGTCAAAACCGTGCGAATAACGCTTGCCATTTTAATTTTCTCATGTGAAAACTTTTTTAAAAAATGTGTTAAAATTAAATGCATTTATATATGAATGTTATATTTTAGCCATTATAATGCTAATTTGTAAGGCTTTTAAACTTTTTAATTTATTAGGCTTTTTTCCAGCCCTTGATTCTACATAATCAGAGGATAATACATCCATTTTGTTTATCTAGGAGCCTGCTTGCAAGATTTTTTTTACCTGGAACAACCCACGCTAAAATAAATTTACTGACTCAAGATGTTTTTTTAAAAGTTTCATTAATCTATTTTAATTTTAATGTTCTTAGAATATCAATAAATATTTCATTTTTTATTTTGTTACTAGATGTTTAAATTTTTATATATCTTATCTTATATGTTACAGACGCTCCTTCTGTATATATTTTTTGTTTGCAAGTGAGAAAATTTCATTTAGCATCTTTTCTTACTGTGATAACCCAGCTAGTAGGGTGATAAATAAACAAAATGGCCTTAGAGTGTTTGGACTATGCATTGTTGAGAGATGAAAAAAATGCCATAGAATTTTAAAAAACTAAAACATTGGCATTGAATGTTTGTAATTGTAATATCTAAAATACAACTTATATTACTTAACTTACTTAATAAATTAAAACTGAAAGTTCTCACGAGAAAATTAAAATTTGCTGCGAAATAAAATATGGTTCTAAAACTGCAGGATTACCAGATCTACATTTATACAACTACAACAAACATGTCCTATTATAAAATTATTTATAGGGACATCCATAAGTGACATCACATGATTTGTGCCGATTTTCAACACCCCTCCCCCGTGTCACACTTTGTCACAAATATGACATCACAAAGCTTTGACTCCCCCACTTACTATATAATAAACTAAATTTTCTAATTGAAAATTAGCATGTTTTTGATCACATTTTTTGGTCATTTAAGTATGTATTTAGTGTATGGCTACACTCTTATATAGTAACATGTGTGAAGCCATTGAAAATGTCATTAAATAAATTGCAAGAAATCGAATATTTAAGTGGAAATTTTATTTAAAGTCGCTCATTTTGATGAGACATTACATTTCTTAAACCACCCCCACCCCAACTCCTCCTCACAAATGCGTTGACCCCCCACCCTCCAGGCAAATGACATCATTTATGGACGACCCCATACTAAAAATTATTTATTTTAATTTCTCATCAGGATTTCAAGTCAAGTATTATACTGGAAACAGTAATGGATCAAACTCAACTAATTTTTTTTTTATATTCTTTTAGAATTGAAAAACAAAAGTTCTTTCAACACCATTTAACTCACAATGCCTAAAGAGCATAAACAATCAAATATGAAGCAAAGGTCTAAAACTGTGCCTTATATTAAAGGCTATCATCCTCCTAGTAAAGAAGAGCAAAGAAAAGCCATTGGATTTACAACCAAAAAGATCCCTATAGAATACTCTGACAATGCAAAAGGTTCATATAGTTTTTTTTCTTCCATTCCGCAACCTACCACTGAAGATGATTGGCTGGCACAGTATCTGGAAGAGGGTCAAAGCTTCAGGTTTTCAAAATTTATATGATATTATTTGAAACTCAAAAGTATATTCGTGCAAATGTATTATTATGTAAGGAAAAATTCTTTATTTACATTTCTTTATTTATTATTCAGATTTTAAAATAAATTTCATGTAATAAATTTTGTTAAGCCACAAAATTAAATGTAAATGTTACTTTTTTAATTACATTTTTAAAAATTTAACATAAAAAATAGTGTTTTTTAAATTTTCTATAAGTTTTCTTAGTACTTTATTATTAGGATTTATAGAGATGAAAAAGTAGTTCAATCTTTAATCTAAGAGAAATTATTTAATATTTTCCAATTTTTAAAATATAAAAAAAATGTGTATGTAAAAAAATGTACATTAATTTCATATCTTATCTTATCTTATATATTACAGACGCTCCGTCTGTACAGAAGATTATTGCGTCCTACGTATATCTATGGTTTGTGTTTAGTCTTTTAATCTTATAAGAGTTTTATATGATGATAAAGTGTTGACTTTCCTGGTTTCTTCAGGCAACCCATTCCATGCCCGAGTACCAGATGGGAAGAAAGAAAACTTGTATGTGTTTGTTCTTGCATGTGGGATAAGAAAGGTGTTTTTTATCCTTATGTGTATCTGAGGGTTGTATTAAATTATCTTTGTGTTGTATATATAAATTGAAGTTAGTTACTTTATGTATAGTTACTAATTTACACTTGGTTCTTCTATCCTCTAGTGTTTCAATAGTTTCAAGGTTTAATGATTTGACTAATGGTGTTACTCTTCAGAGTTTTGAATATTCTCCAGGATTTGAATCTGGCAGCTCTTTTTTTAATTTGTTCTAGTTTATCTATACAGAAGATGCATATTCTAGTATAGGTCTCACCAGGGTGATGTAGCATTTTAGTATTTTAGTTTTATATCTTTATTACATTTGTAAAAGTTTCTTTTTTATAAAACCTAAGGTTTTGTTTGATTTTTTAAAAACTTCATTGACATCGGGATTCCATTATAGTTTCTCATTTATTATGACTCCTTTTCCATGAATTAAATATTTTAAATTTATTTGTTTCTTTTTCTTTGTTACTCTTAGCAGTTGACACTTTTCATATAACAAACAAGAAGACTAATTAACGATGTATTTAAGATTTATTTAAATACCACAAATTTATATTTATGTGAAGTTTTAGTTATTTAATTTATTGTTATTAAAATAGTTCCATTATGTTTGTATGACTGATTAAGTGTTAATGTTATTTTAAATTAATTTAATCTGGTGGCTTTGGATCTGATAATGATAACAGTCTTTGGCATTTATTTATTTTAAATTATCTCTTATAGTTTATATTTTAAACTTTATCTATACAGCAGATGTTATATTGGAAAAATTAAGCGGTAATATTTTTGTCATATAATTCTCTGTAGATCTGATAAAAAATTAATTTGCCCTTGGCAAAGCCCTTCCATCTCAACATATAAAATATCTTATATAATGAATTATATTTTTATTTCCAAGTGTATATATTAAAATGAATAAAACAGATTTTATGTGCAGGATTCTTCATCCCTCAAAGAAATGTACAGCAATGAGCACTAAATAATTTAAGTCAAAAATAATTCTATCAAATCAAATATAGGACTTGTAATTATAAAATCATTAACAAAATTTGCAACAGTTCAACCGAAGTGATGCTTATTTTATAATTATTATGCATCTTTAAAAAAATACTTTTAAGACCAATAACCTCTTTTTTCAAGATCGTAGGGGTTTCTAATGTTGAACATTCTCCAGCTTGGTAGACCCTGGCGGCGCCCATCCGACTCCAGGCCAGCAGAGGACTTTCTTAGCGTTAGTCATTTCTCAACATTTTCGTAGTGGCCTTAATGTGGGCTTGATCCCACGCATCTCAGCTTGTGAGGCGAGCGCACTATTGGCTTTGCTACCCAGCCCCCATTATGCATCTATCAAGCAGCTAAAAGCCAATTGCCATTAGCCAGTTTAAGAGGTATTTTGTTAGTCTGTCTTCTAACAAGATTCATCTTGAACACACATGGTCATGGTTGATCTGTTGTCAATTATTTTGCTATGATTTAAACTTATGTTTATGTGTATCTTTTCCAGTTCCAGCATATTTCTAGATTTTTATTTTTCATTTTGCTGAATCCAATTTTGCTACCAGCACTTGATGCAGGAATGAATTATGACTTTTATTTGATCTTCATTCATTAAAAAATCAAATTATTGTGTCAAAGTCCTTCAAATTATCCTAACTCCACCAGAGAAGTCTGTCTAAGACAGTGTCCCAAGTAATGCACAGAAAAAGACAGGAAAATATATTCTAGAAGAACGTTCTACCAAACAAAGACATTGAGTGATAAAAGCTGAAAGGAAGTCACATCACTGATTTTTCTTCTGTTGACTAGGAAAGCTCTATCCAATATAGAAATATAAAACATTAGGACCATGAGTGAAGCAGGAAAAACAGCATATGAGTTAAGCAGGAAAAATAGCATATGAGTTGAAGAAGAAAATGACGCTATTGGATATTAGTGAAACAAAATGCACAATAGCTGTACAGACACAATTATGGATGGTAGAGATGCTAGTTAACTCTTGTCATAAAAAAATGACACCTCACAGTGTCCAGTAAGGCTAAGAAAATGCTTATCAGATGATAGGCACATGGTTCAAGATTATATCTAGATACAACTGAAAATCCTACATGTGGAAGAAAATCAGCAGTCCCGAGCCTGCGCTCTTCATGGGGCTTCCCGGAAAACCCCCTCGGCCCTCTGGCCCCCTAAGGGACGTAAAGACCGAGAAGCCCCNGAGGTGTGGAATTTCCTACTGTGACTCGCTATCAACATAGTATCACTCTGGCGCCACCACGGCAGAGCTTACGAGTCTCAATGGTTTAGATCGCCGCAAAGCGTGGGATCATCACTGACCTACCTAGGGTTTAACCCCCACCGGAAGGTTTCCTCAGAGCTGGCGACCAAAAGCGTTTCCTAGCGGTACCTTTTGCTATTCCGTGCTGGCGCTCCTGGCCCTAAACCGGCACCGCTCAACAGCGTTACTAGTTATTTTAGGGGGGACGAAACGGTCGCTTCAGAGTAACCCGACCCTCAACGGGTACTTGGTTTTCATCATCGGCATTGCATCTAAATGCTTTGCCTAAGATCCGTACAGCGACTGTAATCATATATGGCTAGCACCTAACACCTAACAACGGCCTTCGGCTGTCCAAGTCAGGGGTTTGTCGGTTTCAGGTCGTATTGTACTCCACGACCCTACTCGTCTGTTGAACCACGTAGAGGTCATCCCATCTCGACAGCTAGATACAACTAAACATGCTCCACTGCTATGGGCCAACAAATGATGGGGAAAAAGAAGATTATAATCAGTTCTCTAGCAGTGAGCAGACTACAAAAATTATCAAGAGTAACTCTGACTCTTGGCGAAGATGTCACCATCCTCATGATATACATCAATTTTAAAATTTTGCTTGATTTTAGTGGATAATAAAAACCATATTGATGCACTGACAGCCACAAAAGACCAGGCAGCACTCAGTTGCAAAATGAAACTGTGCAACACCAGCAAGGAACTTTCAAGGATGTTTCACAAGCCAGAAAGACCTGTTAAGGACAAGCAGAAGAACACTATCAACAGCTTAGAACAGCAGATGAACAGTTGTACAGAGCATTTTAAATAACTTCTCCAATAGACCAGCAGCCACCATTCTCCCTGAAATTGTTCCAGCAAGTGATCTCTGGATTAATTTCAAGAAGCCAACCAGTGACCACAAGAGAGCCATTACCCAGATGAAGAATGGGAAATTGGCAAGACCAAATAACATTCTAGCAGAGGCCCTGATAGAAAACTGACAGCATCAATGGAGATGCTGTAATTACTTTTTGAAAAGAAAAAGAGCAAAATTCCATCAAGGTAGCAGAAAGGTGACTTGATGAAGCTTCCAGACTACAGTGGCATCACACTTCTTTCAGTGCTGGTAAAAATCTTTAAAATACTACTTCTTGATAAAAAATTAAATGGAAAAGACGTAAACAAGGTAAGGGTTAGCCTGCCCGGACGTAACAAAACAGCGAACGTTTCGGCAAAGAGCCTTTTTCAACGAACATACAATACACAAATAAAACGAAAATAAAAATTAAAAATAAAATGAAGAAACTTAGCTGCGGTGGAATCCAAAGTATCCAAAAAGTCTTTTTTGGATACTTTGGATTCCACCGCAGCTAAGTTTCTTCATTTTATTTTTAATTTTTTTTCAACCCTTACTGTATAGAGCCAAGTTTCTACACATTATCCGGGTGTATCATGCTCAATGCCACTTGATATGTTGTTTTGAAAATCCAATGTCCTGGTGAAGAAATCACTTTTTAAATTTGCTGGAAGGAATATTCCACAAAGTACACCTTCATCATTTAAAAGGCTTTTCAAATAATCATTTGCTACACTGATCATAGACCCAATGAAATTTAGTTTATTTACTATGGCATCACAGTTTTTATGTAAAGAGCATGTAGTGATCTTTCCAAAAAATATAGAAGCATATATTACTGTTACAAAGATGCTGAGCATCTCTTTAAATTATCCCTTTAAAAATTTGCTGTATGGTAACTCAAAACTTAGGGGGTGTGGTGGTCGAGCGGTAGTGAATGTAGCTATCATACTGAGCGTCATTGAGTTCAAATGGGTACCTGATATCAGTTTGGGAAAGTAAAGACAGTTGGGCATGGTGCATTGTTATGCCATGGCTAAAAAAAAACCTGCCCCCATAGACCATCGTGATCTGAAAAAAGGAGCTTAACTTACTTACTTTAGCTCAAAACTGCTGCTTAGTGTCTGTAGGATAACTGGACTGTCATTAAGTTTAGAGGGAAACCTGGTTTTAACCTCATTTAATGTAACCCTCTGATACTAATTGCTCTTCAACTCAAAGTTGCACAAATTTTCATTTTTACAAGATCACTGTCTTTATTCATTTTTTGTTTTTACAAATGTTTGCAGGGAATATTTGCATGAAAATCCATGGTTCTCCAAAAAAAAAGGCACGTTTATGAGACAAAAATTTGTACCTGAGGGAAAAACATTATGTGAAAGATATCCCAATGGTAAAATATACATAGCCAAATTTGGATCATTCCTGAACATTGACATAAGCTTTGATCATTTGATTGATTATGTCAGGAAATTTTTGTGTGTTCCAGTAGAAATACTTGAAGGTATAGACATTATTAAAAAAGACAATCAGTTAGTTTTAATTCAAGATCCAAAATTCATATCATCTAGTCGTCCAGGAGCAAGAATTAAAAAAAGTACATTAGACACAAGGTATTTATAGTTATTTTTCATAAAAATATTTCCTTTGCTGTATGCCTGCACAGATTGCAAATAATAATTTAATTATCTTAAACTTACCAATTTCCAAAACAAATGCCATTTTTTTATACACAATCATAAGCTGATCATTTTTACTTGTTTACAAATTAAGGTTAATGTTTTAACATTGTTCGATAAATGGTGGTCAAGTCAGTCATATCTTAAATGCTTTATTTATTTTTAAAAAATTTAAACTTTTTTCATAGATTGATTCATTATTCATATAATGAGATTCTAAATTCTAATTTGTCCAAAAGATTTAATCCCAAGACCAAGCACATACAAATTGAAGTAGATTCAATCCTCTCTAAAATGCACTCCATGATACCACCTGATGCTTTATGTTTGATTGGCTTAACTGCTTATGATCTTTATGGAGATGAGACAGATTTGTTTGTTGCTGGTATGGCAGCTGGTAACAGAAGGGTAGCAATCTTCAGTTTGATGCGCTACAATCCTGCTCTCACTTTTTCAAAGGAATTCTGGTAACTTCTGTTTAATTATAAAATATTTCTTTTCTTTAGGAGTAAGAAATCGCTTTGAAATGTTATTTTTTAATTAAATATTTGTACAGAAAATGGGTAAAAACAATTAAGTTGTAATTTTGTTTTTTAAACATGCAGAGTGTCATCAGCTATTGAGAGACTGACTCTGATCAGTTTTTTTGCTGAATAGAATACATCACTGGTTGGATGTAGTCTGATATTTTAATATTTAAAGTCCACATCCATTTTTAACTTTTAAGTATTTTAACTATAAGCACTGAAGAGGTCATTCTTAAGAATTTGGAACAAAACATGCTCTTTTAATATATTTGACATTTCAGTCTTATGTATTTTTTTTTTCAACTTTTTAAAAATTGAAACAGTTCATTTTAATAATCTTTTTATTTTAATTATATCTCTTACTATAGAATACATAAAGGTCAACATTCATAAACCACAAATTATTAAAATCCAAAGATTCATAAATAAAATTACAGATTTAGAACTGCAATTGAAGAAATAAGAACAAGACCTAATTGCAGGTTCTGAAACCTGGCTAAACCATAATATTTATAACTCTGAAATATTACAATGAAATTGTAACATAATGTCAGTATTTTTTTAAATTAGTACACCTAATTCAGCACCACTAATTGAAGGAAGCTTATTCTTAGACAGACCACCTAAAACCAACCTGAAATATTTGAAAGATCTTCAAAATTATTTAAACACCCATAAAAGCTTCTATAATTTGGCTAATGGAAGACTTGAATCTCTTGACATAAATTGTAACAAATGTTCCATATAACAAGATAAAAATATTAAAGAATGAATGAACTTAAATATTGATACAATATACCATAAAAGATGGAGCAAATACACATTAGTTAAAAAGCTACTAGGAAAAATAGAATGCTTGATTTATTTTTAATAAATAAGCAAGAGCTAGTTAGAAGTTAGAGAATATGAAATAATCCCTGGGCACTCTGACAATGGTATTGTTAGGGTGATCAATACAATAAAAATACATCTATAAAAATACAAATATATAATATACCTAAAAGGCTCATTTATCTCAGGAATAAATGTATTTTACACACAGAAACACTGCAAAGCACTGAAATCTACACAATATCCACTATGATTTTTGTTCTGATGATACTGTATCCAATTGTGATTCATTTCTTTCCCCCATGATTCAGTCTTTTATTCAAAGGTTAAGTAGTTACATTTCTGCATCAGCTTTGCTCTTCCTTAATATCTCAAAGCCTGAACACATGTTTGCATGCTTGACAAACCCTAAAATTTCAAATCTATTGGTTAAAATCTGCATCCTATGCTTATATATGGTTTGTGTCTAGTCCTGCATTCTTATCTTATTAGGGTTTTAAATGTTGATAAAGTGTTGATTTTCCTGGTTTCTTTAGGCAACCCATTTCACAGCTAAATCCATATGGGAAGAATAAGATTTTTGTATGTGTTTGTTCTAGCACATGGAATAAGAAAGGTGTTTTTATCCTTATTCATCTGTATTAAGTTATCTTTGTAAGTTGTATTTCTAAATTAGAATTAACTGTTCTATGTTTAAATACTGCTTCACTCTTGGTTCTTCTATCCTTTAGTGATTCAAGGTCTAATGATTTAACCAATGGTGTCATTCTTAACTATTCTCCAGTAATGTATCTGGCAGCTCTTTATTGAATTTGTTCTAATTTTTCAATGTTTTCTTTAGAAGATGCATATTTATTTTAATATTTGACCAAAAGAAAGCAGATAACATCCTTTTATTTAAAAAATGTGAAAATAAAATAATGCAATACTTGTATATCTAAAATTGCAGGTATGAGATTAAAGAAGATAAAAACATAGATTCTAAAGAGAAGCAGAAATTAATTTTACAAAGATCCTGCAAACTGGTTGTGCATGAATTGTGCCATTTACTCGGCTTACCTCACTGCATCTACTTCCGCTGCTGCATGAATGGTTCAGGTATCGATTTATGATTTATTAAATACAGGGTGTTCCAAAAGTCTTGGGCACATTTTGACATTGAATATTTCCGAAACTGTTAAGGATATAAAAACGCATCTGGTAAATTCAGAAACCTTGTAATCTCAATTTATGCAAGGAATGTTCAAAGATGTTCAATGTAAGCACCATTGGTCACCAGACACACACCAAGCAAATTCAAGCACACAAAACACCTTTTCTGGTTGAGTGAACACCGTTTATAGGTCTGAAAAGTAATTAAAAAATCAACAGCCTTACAAAAAACTTAATGTAATTAGCTCTAAAATGGCACAACTTTTATCTTACTACCATTCATAGTAATTGAGATATGGGGACTTTAAATGTGCCCAAGACTTTTGGAACACCCTGTATTATGCTATAATAATCTTCGACATGATTTTATTATGCATAGTAATAAATTGTTTTTTAAAAAAAACTGATGTACACACAAAATAATTGTTTTCTTGCCCTTGCACAGGACATTTGTTGGAAGATTTTAATCAGCCCATGATGCTATGCCCTGTAGACCTTCATAAACTCCAAACACTCATTGGCTTTGATATTGTGGAACGATATCAAAATTTATCAGATTTCTATCAAATGCATGGCTTTAGAGAAGAGGTTGAATGGACAAATAGAAGGATTAAATACATACAGTCACAGAATGTAAATGACAAGTAATTCACGCTGAGAAGTAAAACATACTGAACTATAACTACAGTTCAAGAATCTTCAGCATGTTGTATGTAAAAGACTTGTTTTGATGTACTATTGTTTTTCAGTGTGTGTGTGGAGTGGGGTAAGGTCCCTGCATGGGGCAGGGGGCGACACACCTACTGCCTATTTCAATATGCTTAACAAAAATAATAAAAGGGTTAAAACAGATGATTGTGTTTCATTTGTGATTGGATTGGGGGTGGAACATTAACATAAACTGCTTTTCCTGTGTTTTTCTGATGGTTAACAATAACTTCACAAATTTTTTTAGTGCTAATCAAACACTATTCAAATGTGCATAAATTATACACTTATAGGCCCAAGTTTGATGGAAAAGTAGTCCATAAGTTTATTGGTCATTTAACTTTACGGCATTTGATATGAGTGCTAACATGTTAGTTAATTTTTTTAAAAACAATGGATATTCATTTTACAATTCCCAAAACAATTTTGTTAGCCATACTTACCAGACCAATGTTCTCCTCAACTATTAAACTACTATCTGATTTAAAATCAAGAGTAGGGGAATAAGATTCAGTAAATTTACTAAAATTGTGGAACTCATTGACTGTTGGCAGTGATGCTTAAATATGTGAGTGCTCAGTGCTTTTGCTCCTCCATTGTTTTATTTTAAATATCTTACCTTACCTTATGTAGAGCATTATCACAGTACAAACTAATTCAGAATGGAGTTAAGCTCCTTCAATAATTATATAAGGAATCTGTAGTCACATCTAATAAATCTTTGGAAATTTTACTAATCAAATCTATTAAACATTAAGACCTTGTTTATATTTATGTATGTATTTATGCTCTTTAAAATCACACATTTCTGTCAATCTTAGACTGGTATTTTAAATTCAAATAGGCCAATAATAAATTCATTCAAATATATTATTATTTTCAGTTTTAAATAGAAAACATACATATAAATATACATATAGCTATTTTATATGAATAACAGCTTTTTTGAGGTACCATAATTATTATTTTAGTCTTTATTGCTTTTAACTTTTAAGATCTAAATCAAAGTACAATCTAACCCACTTATCTCGACCTCAGTTAACTCGCCAACCATATTAAGTCGTTTTTGAAGAGTAACCACCAAATTCTCTCTTTGCCTTAGCATTTTCTCATGAGTATTTTCTCATCAGCTATGCTTTTCTGCAGACAAACGCATTCTTAGACACAACTAAAACATTTGGCGAAAGGTCATTCTCTTTTTGTGCAGCCAAACAATGGAATTCTCTACCATTACATATCTGTAGTATTTCAACTACTAAGTCCTTCAAGACTGCACTTAAGACACATCTTTTCAAAATTAATGAAACATTTCTTTTTAATGATTAACGTAGCTACTGATATACAATGTATTTTCATTTATGTGGTTAGTGTGATATGAATGTTTATTTAATTAAGATATGTATGTTATTATCTCCATGTGAAGCGCTGTGAGACCGGCTCCTTGCTGGGATACAGCGCTATATAAATTATCAATTTATTATTATTAATTATTTATTTATTTCTCAAACATATGCATTCCAATATTTGCATGTAAGTTTCTTTTTGTATAAACAGTAAAATTTATCTGAAAATGGAGTTTCTATTGTGTTTACATGTTGCAGTTTACACATACTATCATGACCTACATATGACTCATGACAGAATGGACCAGTCTTCTTTATAAACATGTACTGTACTGTACAAATAAAATTAGGAACTCCTTTTGAACCTTCAACTTTGTTTCATGACTAAATAATTTAACCCTGGCCAATGGCTACATAGTTTTTGCGCACAGCCACAACTAATGAATGAAGTTATTGAAGACATTATAGTAGTAAGAGTCAAAATGAGGTTGAGGGAATGGTAATGGTGGCCCCAAGGACAACTAGTCTGCTACACATGGTAAATTATGAAATTTTAAAATTTTGTAGCCAGATTGGTTTTGTTTTCGGTTATCTCAATCTTCGGTTATCTTGACGCTTTTTGGCAAACCCCAAACGTGAAAAGTCATCTGCAATAAAAATGTCTTGACCACAATTGTCTTCATATTAGCTGAATTATCAAAGTAAAATATTGTAATGTAATCTCTAAACTTGATTTTTTTAAAAACAGAATAATAGAGATAAAGAGACTTAAAAAAAATTGTTTATGACCAAACAAAATAGTGTGACATTTATATTTTATTTTGCATTCCGATTTCAAGAATCCATTACATTCACACAAGAAGAACTGCATTGATACAGCCATCATTTTCAGGATTGTTTGTAACTTGAGCATATTTACCTGGAAAACAAAGATACAATGTTCATCATATACTAGTTTAAAGGTTAAAGTTTAGAGTGGTTTTTTTTATTAAAAAATTTGCAGACTACATACATTTTTAAAGTAATTTACCATAAGGAAACACTTATTAAGACAACAATATATCTGTAATTTAAAAGGTAAGATAAGAAATTTGTATTCACTAGGTGCGAAAAGTTACGTTAAGTTTAAAAAAAACAAAACATTCAAATATATATAAAGTTTGTTGTTGTTTTTTATAGGTCTGCGGAAATTAACGATTAATTTCTCGATTAATCGGTAAAAGTTTTTATCGATTAAAATTATTTTAATAGATAAAATAAAGATTAAAATTAAAGAGAATGTTAATAATAATTTTTTCGATTTGTTCAAAAATAATTAATTATTAACATCTAAGAGATTTTTTACATAGAAACTTCTCCATTAAAAAAAGAGAATTTGAATGTGTAAACTATAAAATAAGCTGTTTTTATAAGGAAAATTATATTTAAAAAATGAGCATTGTTTTTACTTAAAATTAACAATAACAAAATTTAAATTCATGGACATTATTTTGAACTACTTATATTTATCACCTAAAACTATTATTTTGCCTGTTTTTGTTAGTTCCCTTGAAATTTTCTGTTTAATGACATCATACATCTCATTTTTAGCTTTAATCAAAATTATCTATTAATTATTCGGTAATTTTTCAAAAGTTAACTATTAAATTTAAATTAATCGATAACAGCCCTAGTTTGTTTGTTTTTTGAGGGAGGGGGGGAATCCACCATTACTGGAAGCCAAAAGTGAGTGATCTTGTTTTTAAGTTCTGTGAAAAAACAAACCCAACATTATTTGATGCAATTTTATTATATAAATTATATTAAGAATTATGTTTTATAATACATACCCCAAACTACTTTTCCAGCATGTGTGACAAGACCCAATTCACTGATGTTAACCTAAAAAATAAAGAACATAAAAACTGATTTATTAAATGTATTCTATTTTTTTTTTTTTTAAAGTCAAAAACTGAAAAATAAGGTGTAACCCTGGAACTGTCCAGTGAATAATTCTTCATTGTCCTGCCATTTTAGCATTTTTCATAGCCTTTTTAAAAATGACAAAATCAGAAATAAACTCAGAGACCCTAACATGTATACATTTTCTGAAAGTAAATTGAATAAGGTTTCTTATAGTATAGAAATCATTTGTATTTATATTATGTATGTTGACACTGGCCTTGACCTCCATAAAGTGAGTAAAATTTTACTACTCATTCTGCATATAAACAATCCTCACATGCTATAATTCATTCCAACTATTTAAAAAACATAATTTTCAGATACTAAAAGCAACAATCTTTCAGAAAATGCATAGCCATATGTCATTTGTTTGAAAAATGTAATTTTGGTGAATTTTGTTGGTTCATAACCTTCAAATTTTGATTACTCAAAATGACTTAACAAATATATTTCTGAATAAATTCATAAATATCTTTTCTGAATTAATTCAATCAATGTTTTATTACCCTAATACTTGTGAGAATAAAGACTACAAACATGAATGTCTTTGATTATTTTTATTTTTCAACTAAGACCCTAGTCGGTCTGATGAATGAGGTGAGGCTTGCAATGCTTTCAGAACCCAACTTTGCAAGCAGGACACCAGTGTCATTTCTATTTTCTGCCCTTTCAACGTTTGTCTTTGCTTCTGTCACAGCAAACAAAGCAGTCCTATTACTTTTTTGCTTCCAATAAAACAACAGCTGATGCACAGAGGTATCTGTTTATAGCAAGACACATTGAATCCCAGGTGGTTGAACCTTGTTGAGTTTCTCAATTATAGTTTGAGAAGGATAGAAATTTCAGAACTAGTGGTTAGACCCAACCAACGTAACAGCTGACCTTGGGTCAAGCAAAGTTGCAGAAATGTGATGAGGATAGGTCAGCCACAGTTAATTGGGACATAGACCATCACACGCCAAGAAGATGAGATTTAGGGTCTTGTCCAGTAAGAACTAAGTTGTCACATGTACCGCCCATGAGATGAAAGGTTCACCAATTGAAAGTGTTAGAATTTAGGACAGGCATGGGTGAGCAGTGTATTTACACTGCTGAGAAACCATGAGGTGTTCTCTCTCCCAGACGATCACAGATCATCCTAAGAATTGAGTTCTAGGGGATAGACTGTGGGGAACAGAGCCTTGCTGAAGGTGGCTTAGGTTTGTTAGACTTAGGATAGTTCATATGTATATTTGTTATGCCAGTGTTAAATGCTTGTTATTTTTTTATGTATTAATATATTGTTAGTTTATATATGTATGTTATAGGTATTTCAGCAAGTAAATAACGTAAGGTAGTGTTACCTACAGTGAAGGAAGTAACATAGGGTCACGTTACATACAGTGATGAAGTAATGTAGAAGTTCAGTAAGAAGACTAAGAAGTTATTGTAGCATAGAAGCAGTTGACAGTTGAGCACCAGCTATGCTGGAGGCAAAAGTGGGAGAAAGCGACCCTGAGCCTGATGAAGTGACAACCGGTGCAGAAGACATAACTGAGGGGGCACGGCTGTGAAGTCTGGGAACGTCCACTAGAGTGATCGGTCAAGTGAGAAGGACAGAAGGTCAGTCTTTTATCAGGTATTTTGGAGGAACTGGTCCAATAGTTTGTGTGAAGTTAAGTTGAGAACAAAACATACCTTTATATATTTTATACCTGAATTAATATTGTAAACGCATTCATATTTTGTCATCTATTCCATTTTATATGTAGATGTTTTATTTAATGTAATTAAATAATCTCTCTGTTGTATTTATTTATATGTGTCTAAGTAATGTTGTTTGAGGTTAGTATTAATTATTAATATTCGACTTTTGACTAGAGCCATTGATAGTATTACTCCTTGACAACTAGAGTCAATCAATAGGTGTTGGTGTCTATATAGACATCAATACTTGACAAACCTTTATGTCAGAATTCGCTTTCACAAATATTCAACTTTGAGAATGTTAACAGTTCATCAAAAATTTAATTTTAAAATTAATAGGCTCTAAAAACATTCCCAAATTTATATTCTGACAGCAAACAGGATTTCTGAAAATAAAATTAGGATCTATTCTGAGTCTGTTCTGCTCTATGCAATGCACTCCCTAACAAATTTATCAGTTAAATGACAGAGACGTGCAGTGCTAATTTCGTTAATTTTTTACTCTATGTCGTCCTCACTGCTACCAGCACTTTCATCACTTAGTTGTGGGAAGTCCATGAAATTATTATTTTAATTTGTCTCCAATTAAAATAAATTAAATAAAGATATTAATTGTTAATTTTCAGATCCAGCGCAAGATATTCTGGCAGTCAAAAAAGTTCAGAAAATTTTCACTCTGCTTTATATACAAAATAACACTTGATAAGCACACTTTGTAAAAACAACCACATAAGGAAACAGGAAGAAAATTCATTTATTAACAGTATTTCCCTTAATTAAAAGTAAATGAAGTAATTCGTATTTTAATTTAAAATTTTACAAACAGCCGTTTATATCGACGGGACACCATAGAACTGGTGATAACGACCGACCATCAGTCTAGGACAGTTCTAATGATCCAAATAATTACTTACTATTGTAAGCGTCTGCTTAATTCATAATGTGTTAAAGAGCAATAATGCGTGCCTAGCCTCTAATGGCACATTAAGAGTTAACGTTTAATGCCCCGAAAGGTTTTCAGCAAACTTCCGCCTCAATCCCATATTGTAATCAACCGGTTATGAAATTTAAAAAATTGCGTAAAGTATATTTATATTATTATTGTCAAACTGACTTAATTTTTACAAATAAGAATAGTTATTTTACAAAACCAAAAGACTGTCTTGATTTTAATACTATTTTTATCTGTAGTTTAGAACTATTATTTTTTAATAAGTATAGCAAAATTGCATCTTCAAAAAAAAAACTCCCCGCAAAAACTACAAAAAAACTTTGCGAATCGAGCGACAACACTAGTGAGGGAAATGGCCGCTATTGCTGAAGTAGAATAAATCATCTTTCACACACTGAAGAGATTTTACTTTCTGTGATTTTGTTTCTAAAGAGATACCTATCGAGACGTGCGTTACTACGCTTGGGGGTAAAGGTTAATATAGAATGTGAAAAAAATATGATTGTGCAATGTCCCTGATACTTCACTTACCTCAATAATTGTTCCCTTTGTGATCACACCTAAACTTGTATACATGGCTGAACTTGGGTTTTTCTTCACTCCAATTATTGGTAAAAAGAATGAAGCTTTCAACTCTGGGTGTGTTACATTTGCCTTTTTAAACCTGAGTCCCTAAAAAAATTAAATTACAGCTTCTATTTAGTGTTGTTCAGTACTACAACTCAAAACAAAATCTTGATATGAAAAAGAATAATTTCTAAGAGACTAAGATAATGCTCAAACAATGCAGTAAACATTTTTAAGTGAAAAATTTATTGTTTTTATTATAAGTCTTATTTGTAGGTAGGCATATATTTATTGGAAATTTTAAAGATAAAAAAAACAACAACCATGAGCAAAACCTATGATAAGAACATCAACATTCTTTAATATACTTACCATTGGTCTAATAAATCGTTCAAATTTCACTGGCTTTCTTGTAAATCCTTCACCAACAAATGTGACTTTAGTGACCATTCGTTTCCAAGCTTTTCCTGTTAAAATTGCAACAATACTTTTACTTTAAGATTCTAAGATTTACTTTATTGGTTTGAAAGATATTATTAGCATGAATATGACGGCAATAAGCAGAAAAGCATTTTTTTAAATTTAAAGAGCCCTAAGATAAACAAGAAAACCAAAGCTGATCACTAATACTTAATAAATTTACAAAAATATTTAGTACGATAATAAAAACATACTCTTTGTTTTTCCTGTTTTTACAACTTTAAAAACTTCAGCTTCTGAGACACCTTTTACTTTTGGTATTGGCACATCCCATTTGCCCTATGAAAAAGAGAATAAATTTCAACATTGAGAACATCGCATGGTTGACAAACGATTTCTCTCAATGGACACAACAGCCTTTATCAATATTTTGAACAGTCAATAGGGCTGTCAATATTGTTGAAAAATGCTGCCCGGGTACCCGTCCAAAGTTTGAACGGGTACCCGGGTTACCCGTTCGAAATGCCTCAAAATTTTCGTCATTATGCCCCCTATTACTACCATTAGACTTTTACTGCATTGCTTATTGTGGAAATGCAAATTTTGATGTAAAACAGTGAACGATTGTAAAATGATGACATTGAAATACTACTGTAGTACAGTGGTGTAAAAACAGTGAGCAAAGGGGTGCTAAGGTTTTTTTGAGCGGGGGAGGGGGTATGCTAATGGTATGATGACATGGCGGGTTATTTCTAGTTCATAGCTGTAGCTGACAATCAACTGTTTTAATTAACTAAACTTTTCAGGACTTGCCCCTACTTAGTGGACCCATTCCAGAGTATTTATTTTTGTAATACAGTAAAGATATTCAATGAATGAAATATGATTTAATAAATAAAATAATAAAATTTAACCCCCCCCCCCGCAGAACACAGCAGGTGTTTATTTCTTTTAAAGTATGGTGAGGTAGGATTGGAGAAATATGTTAGTGGGGAGGGGGGATAGATAAAATAAATTGGCGCGTCTCAATCGGTAACAAAGTTGAGCGGCGTATTTCAAAGACAAGGTCATTTCTAGCAATCCCTAGTTATCACTCTTGTGTCCTATTTTGTGTCATACTGAAAGGACAGACCCATCCCCACCATGTTTTTTTGTTATTATAGTGACAATCATTCAACGATTGACATTTTTTTTAAAAAAGTATTTGGTGGAAATGGAGTGGAGACACGTTTGTGTCGGGGGGGGGGGGGGATTAGATAAACAACACTGGCTTGGCTTGCTCAATCGGTATCAACGATGAGCGGCGTATTTCTAAGCCAAAGCGAAGGTCATCTCTAGCCCTTCCTAGTTAATAGAAGTTATCGGCGTTGTGTTCTATTTTCCTTACTTGAACAATTCAAAGAACTAAAACCTTTTTTGTTTTAAATGATTTTTGCTTTATGTTCCTGGTTAAAAAAAAGTATATAAAAATACTTTGTAGTTTGTCGGGACCGTGTTTTATTTCCCTTTAACACATATATCTTTTTAAGCATATTCATCTTAATACGCATTTCACCATATTTATTTCAAACGAAAAGTTTTAATTTGATAAATTATTCGCGAGCCGAAATTTGAACACAGAAGAGCCGCAGTTTAAATACTGGTGGTAAAGATATTGCAGTAACATTTGCACGGGTACCCGGGCGCCATTTTACTACCCGGGTAATTGCTCGGCAACGGGTACCCGGGTACCCGTTGACAGGCCTAACAGTCAAAAATTTAAAATCAAAATGTTTGTGTAATACTCTGAAAATTAGTTATGTTTATTGGCTGAAATATTTTACTTGTTGACTTCCAGTACATTAACAAGTGGTGGGTCGATTAATTGTTTAAAAGAATTTAATCGTTAAAAATTTTTTTTAAAGATTAATCGAGAAATTAATAGTTAATTTTCACAGCCCTAATTTAAAAATTAAATATGAAGGATGTAGTCTTTGGTTGATTGCTTAAGGACAAGTAAGAGTTTAAAATATGAATGTAGAGTAAATAGAACAGCAGATGGGTAAGGGCTGTGTATGATACTAGGCAGTCCTCATTTTACAACATTGTTCTATTTTTCAGTAATATGCACAGCACCCAATGAATATTTAAAATTATAATATCACTAAATACATATCTAAACAGTTAGACTATTGTGTAATATGGTTTATTAAAGAATCAAAGCATAGCTAAAAATTAAAATATTTCCATACATTTAAAATCCTTAACATTTAATGCCCCAAAGGGAGGGAAAGCTCGCCTCAATAGCACTATCATTAGTAATGACATCATACAAATTAGAGATTCTTCTTTTAAAGAGAAGCTTTAGCCCACTTCTGGAAATGGTGGTGTTTCCTTTTGCTAATTTTGAAGATGTGGTTTTGCTATACTTTTTTTGTAAAATAATAGTACTAAACTACAGGTAAAAATAGTATTCAACTCAAGATGGTCTTTTGGAACCATAAAATAACCATTCTTATCTTAAAAGATGAAGTTAGTATGATAATAATAATATAAATACATTTGTTGCAATTTTTTTTAAAATCCATACCTAGTTGATCGCAATAAACGGGAAATCCTTACAGGATTGAGGTGGAAATTTACAGAAAATCTTATGGGGCCTTAAATGTTAATTCAATACTTAATCATCCAATGAAGTCTAAATCCCATATGAAAAGTAATTACTAGTGGCCTGCTGAAATAAAAAAAAAGTACACAGAACACAACGATAGTCTTATGAGCAACCACTTGAAGTTCTTAAATATATGAAAAAATGACTTGCTGTATTAAATGGAAGCATTTGGCTCAATATATAACATATATTAAATTATAAACTAGTAAATAAAACTTACAGCCTTTTCTTTGCGTTTCTGCTTTATAGTATTTGAGAGAATTTTAGCCCTGATCTGATTTTCACGCTCTAACAAATATGTTGGGTTTCCATATTTAGAATCAGTGTCTGATGCCTTTTGCTTAGTCTTTCTCTCTTCATGCATCTTAATGCTATGTGGGGGAAAAAATTAACATTTAATTTTACATTCACTTTGTTTAAAAAACAAATAAGCTAATCAAAGGAAATTAGCTCAGATGCAATATGTAAATATTAATTTCATTAATTTATGCAGTATTATTAAGAACAATACAAAAATTTGCTGCTGCATTAAATATATCTGGCATTTTAGTGAATATTTTTAAAAGCAAAAAGGTCATCACTTTGCATCATCATCATGTGCATTGGTAATTTTTAGAATGTTTAAATGGATAAAAAAATTATAAAAGGCATACGTTTTTTTCATCTGTATTTTTTCTGAATGTCTCTTTTTGTTGTATATTTTAGCTTTGATGCCTCTCAGTTTCTTTGCTTTCTCTGACATTTCATGAGGCAGACGGCCTTCCTTCTTTCTCCTAATGACAAAAGAATATTTTTAAAGTTATTATTGTGAGTTACAGAATTTACAAATATTTACAATGTTATAAAATTAAAAATAATTATCACCACCTTAGAATAAAAAGGTACTAAGTCAAATAATGACAAAACTGAGTTATAGCCATTGGGTTATTGTCCATGTCAGGGTTGCCACCTTTTTTTCAGCAAAAAAAATTCCAAGGCTATTTCCAGACTATAGTAGAAAAATTCAAGACTAAAAAAACGCGACGTCACAGCATTTAAAAAAAAACATATTATTTATTTAATAACAAATTTGGATTAAAGATTACAATATGTAATAATGATATAGAATGTTTTTTTTTAGGTCTTTATTTAATGTTTCATCAAACATAGGGCGGATCCTTAGTTAATTTTTCCAACAGAAATGAAAAATATAGGGCATGCCCAAAACATGTCATCTTTGTTTCTCTAAGGCTTATTGGTTTGGCCCATGTACATGTTGGAAACATCTTTTGAAAAATGTGCATTACATCGGATATATAATTAGATGGATAACTGTAACAAAGGCACCTAGTGCCCATAAGAATCTGCATTCAATGTATCATTTGTAGACACAAAATTGATTATTACTGGCTGTAGGTTTGAACATGTTGCTGAATCAATTAGTTTCTCCTGAACAGATGAATTCTTTTCAGCAAAATCATCCTCTTGAACTTTCATAAAAAATATTTATTTTTGCTGACTGAGTCTCTTTAATCTTATCAGCATATTGCTATCCTTTCACATGGGATGCCAGTGCTAACTTTCCCATTGAGGTTACTTCAGTTAGGCAAAGTTGAAGATTTCTGAAATATTTAAATTTAGAATAAGGTGAACATTTAGTGACAACCTAAATAATGCTAATGACCAATTAAAAAATTATAATTGACACTTTTAGCGCCTTTAATCATTATTAATGTCTGTCAGGTTGCAATTATCTTTATATTTAGCTGTCAATTTGAACAATTACTAGTAATTGGTGTATATGTATACTTAAATGAGTTCTCAAAATTAATATTTATAGATGCAAAGGAAATTATCACTTTTTTTTTAACAAGAACAAGCGCGTATGCAGGCCAAGGATAGGCTCATCGTTTAGCGTTACCGTTAGTTACTGATTAATTAAATTAAATAAATTTTAAAAAATTATCATATTAATTTTTTTTAAATTATTATTAGAAATGCAAATGTATTTAAATAAAGAATATAAATGCTTTAATTCCGATTATTCCTTTTTTAAAAAAGTCATTGTCATTATTAAAGTTATAAATATTTACAGGAGAGGAGGTATTTTTTTATTAATTAATAATAATTAAATAGTAATAAAGTATCGAGCGTTACATTTAAATAAATACAGCTATCGAGACTAATATAGGCTATCTACACCTAAATCTTTTGCAGAAATTCAAAGTCTATATCTTTCATAAAAATTCTTGTTGAGCTTCATCATGTGTGCCAATTTTTATAGAGTTAGGACATGACGGCATTTTATTATTTATAATTTTCACAAGCACTGACCATTCAATTCATTCATGGTTAAGAATGACGTTATTGACGTGAGTCACTGATGCTAATAAAATATTCAAATTCAATTATTTTGCCTTTTAACATTAAAATATTTAATAATTGAACTTTAAAAAATTGTCTAATACTAAAATGCAAGTAGTTCCATATTCCATACCATACTTCATTTACACTGCTAAACCATTCAGAGTTATTAATATAAAATTTCATAATGGTTTATAATGTAACATGTACAGACTAGTTGCCATTACCATTCACTCAAACATTTTCACTCATTCTATTACAGTGTCAATGTCTTCAAAAGCTTCATTCATTAGATGTAAGCATGTGCAAAAACTATTTAACCATTGGTCAGGGTTAAATTGTTTAGTCATGAGCCAAAGTTGAAGGTTCAAAGGGAGTTCATAATTTTATTGTACATGTTTATTAAAGTTAAGAGTAAAGTTTGTTTTGTCATGAGTCTCAATATTTTAAATAGTCATAGTCTACATGTAATTAGTAAACATTAATTATTTGACATATTAAAATTAATACTTACCACAAAGGCTGAAGAAGATTTTAAATTAACAAAAATCTTGATTTGTAAATCGAGGAGAACAGATTCCAAAATAGTCTAGCATACTCCATTAGGTTGAGGAAAAAATATGACAGAATGAAGTAAGGAGCTTTCCAGTTAAAATACGGAAGAAACAAGAATTTTAACGCATGCGCCAACAATTAAAACTAGTAACTATTAAAGTAATCAAACATGACAGAGCCATAATCATTATTGAAGCCTTTTACTTTGGTTATTTTTAATATTTTTAATTTATATCTAATTTTTTAAAAAAATTCTTGACTGGTCCAAAGATTTCCTGACTTTCAAGATTGGGAAATTAATTCCAGACTTTTTCCCAACTGCATGGGAACCCTGCCATGTATTTATCTATCATGGTAAAAAATATGCAAACTTTACCTTGTGAAAATTTACTAGGCAGTACAGAATCAGAATAACAAGTTTCTAATTCTATAATGACCTCCTAACATCCTATTTTCAAACGGGAATATCTCGGTTCAACCAAAATTTCACATAGTACCTTGTTATTCTAAGGTGGCGAAATATAGACATGGTTATTTTGTTTTCCACATTTAAACCTCAAGAAATGAAAACAACTGTCAAAAAGCAAATATGAATCTTCCATATTTACTTAAAATATGTAACTAATGTATAAAACCTTTAAACTTTATTGTCTTTTTAGAGAAAAATAAATAAATTAGGAAGTAATTAAAAATTAAAAGCTTGGAATATAACCTATGTTCTGCTTCTTTTTACTACCATGAAGTCTATGACTCCAAATAAGATAATTGTCTTTTTTTTTTAATTTACAAATTTAAGAAGTGATTAATTATTAAAATGTACAAATTTTGTTTAAATTCCAGGCAATGATCCCTCTAAGTTTTGTTGGTCCATGTGCAACATAGCAAACTCGCATGCAAAGTTCTACAATTGTGCAAAATTTTACATCCCATTGAAAAGGATATATTATCATTATTGAAATTTGCTGCACTGTAATTTTAAACTGCTGCAAGGCATCAATCAGATATTTGCAATTCAGAGCAACTTAAAGTTAAAGAGTAAATTGAATTAAGGGTATTCTTGAATTTTTGGAGGATAATTTTTTTTTTTTTAAAAATGGGGACCAAGTTTATTTTAGTCTTGCATGTTAAACCAAGTACCCATCAACAACACTAAAGGCTTAACATATTTCATAACTCAACAAGTTCCCGAATTCCATATCCATATTTTAGGTACTTTGGTATGTCAAGGGAGACTAATATGTTTTTTGTATCGGAAAAACAATTCGGCGCCGGAGATCCAAGTTTTTGATTTTTCAGAGGAGGGTGTAAAACAATTTATAAAGAGGTACTTTCAAAACAAATGTTAGTTCTTTATCCGGTCTAAGGCTTTGGAAGACATATTGGCCTACATTTTAATATGTTTCTTTTGCATTATCAATCAACCAGTATCTTGGAATAAAAAGGTCAAAATATTGCATCTTCAGCTCAAAATCTTTTGTTTAAATGGAGGGGGTTCCTTAATCACATTAAAAGTCCATTTGCACCATCTTTTGATCTATGTCTGTGCCAAATTTCATTGACCTAGGACGTAAGAGTCATTAGTTTTTTTCATTTTGAGTGACATGACCCTTCTTTACATAAGTGACACCGTCCCCTTTTTAATGGCGGAAGTCTCTGATGCTTATAAAATATTCAATTATTTTGCCTATTTTCAATAAAATATTTGATAATTGATTTTTTAAGATGATCTAATATGGAATTAATTCAATAATATACTTAATTTAGATGGCTAAACACTGCAGAGTTGATATTTTAAAATACCATAATGTACCGTGTGCAAACTAGTTGTTCCTGACAACTATTACGATTCATTCAACCTCATTGTGACTCGTACTACTACTATGTCTTCTTCAATAGAATAGTTTCATTCTTTAGTTGTTGCTGTGCACAAAATCCTTTTAACTATTTGTCTGGGTTAAATTAATCCTAATATTATTTGTGCATTTTTATAGAAGACAGTTCATTTTGTTATACGTAGGTCATGATAGTCAGGTAAACTCGAACTTGTTAACACAACATAAACTTCTTTTAAAGCAAAATTTTACTGATTACTGCTAATACAAAGAGAAATTATTTAATAATAAAGAATATTTTAAAAACAAAATGAATAAATGATAATTTTATTTATAATTTATAGCATTGATCCTGAAACTAAAATCATTATTAAAATGAGAGATAAAGTGTGTGATGCGAACAGCGGAATTGAGGTCACAAAAAGTGGGGCTAAAATGCATTCATTGGGCACTGGCACAAATTGAACCTTACTTTGAATTTGAAAATTCATAACTTGCAAACTACAAATTCTTAAATATAATCTTGGTGTTGAAATTTACGTAAAAATCAGCTCTATTTAACTATGCCATTGGTAATTAATTTTTTTAAAGTTTATTTTTTACTAAAGTGCCTACATATTCTATTAAATTGAATCACCTGTCTTAATAAATTAATAATTTAAGACTAATTCACTAATTTAACTTTAACTAATTACTAAATTGAAATTGAACAATCATAATAACATGAAACTTACTTTCTTTCTTCATAATCAAGTCTCCTTCCATGACGTTTGGTATGAAGTTCAATATATTCATTTTGAGGCTAGTAAAACAAATAAATACTTCACGATGAATACATAAATTAAATGAGTTAAGAAATCAAAGAAAAAGTTTGTTTATATATCGAAAATTGGTATTTTAGCCATGCTATGTTGAAAACATACAAATAAAACAACTGAAGAAAAAAGACATAATAATAACAATTTTATTTTATTTTTTTTAATTAACATTATAATTTACTTTGATATCAATTCTCTCTTGAGAAATGAAACTGTTTAATACAATAATACTTACCATTTTTCAGAGAAAAACTTAGAGACTCACTTGCAGTAAGTCTCCAAACGGTTAAAAAGAAACCCTCTCGTGTCTAAAAAGTTTAAGATAAACAATCAATGTGTCTACGTACACCACAATAGTGCATCCAGCTAAACATCCGTTTTCTGGCTTGAGGAAACAACTGCGGTGTACCTAGCCAAACAGTTGGCTTTGGCATAGGTACAACTCGGCTAAAAAAATAAGCCGACATCACTATACTTATCCGTGGCGTAGCTAGCTGAGATGGGGTCCAAATTCAAAAGCCCCCCGGTCCCCCACTTGAGGGGCCCAAAAATTAGTGTCCGAAAATTGTTTTTACATTAAATATTACGCCCCAAACATGTATTTGGAGTCCCCATAGAGGTTAAGCCCTCTGGGCCACCAAACCATAATAAATTCCTGGCTAAGCTACTGATAATTATGATCAGAGGCGTCATTGGTTTCGTGTCACCCAGGGCAGTAGCTCATGGTGTCGCCCCTTCATAACTCACCCGAGTTTTCCAATGCTAAATTACGGGAACATACAGTATTTTACATTTTGGTGTCACCCCTTGTGATGGCGTCACCCGGATTACGCGTTCGAAATGCCTTCGAAAATTGTTGTCATTATGACCGCCAGTTGCGTCGCTAGGGGGTGCGGAGGGGGCGGGCCGCCCCGGGTGACACCATCAGCGGGGTGACACCAGACCGTAAAATTCTATATATTCCCGTTATTTGGCACTGGAAAACTCGGAGGAGTTCTATGGGTTAAATCATGACGGGGTAACACCAGGAGCTACCGCCCCGGGTGACACCATGAGCTACCGCCCCGGGTGACACCAACCCTAGTAACGCCTCTGATGCCCGCTATTATTACAATTAGCCTTTTACTGCTTTGTTTATTGTGGAAATTCAAATGTTGATGTAATGAGTCAACGATGGGAAAGTTATGACATTGAAATACTACTGTAGTACAGTGGTGTAAATACAATGAGCAGAGGGGTGCTAAGCTAAGGTGATATTTTAGGGGGGGGTGAGGGCGCTAATCATATGATAAATTAGTGGGTTATTTCTAGTTCGTAGCTGTAGCTGACAACTGTTTTAATTAACTAAACTTTTCAGGACTTGCCCGTACTTAGAGGATCCATCCCCGGCATTTATTTATTTTTTTTTTTTATTATTTTTTTTANGGGTTATGTAAAAGAAACAACCGCGTCTTAATTTGCAACAAAGATGAGTGGCGTACTTCATAGTCAAAGCCAAGATAATTTCTAGCTATTCCTGGTTATCGCTTTTGTGTCCTATGTTGTGCCATACTGTGAGTTGACGGACCCACCCCCACCATTTATTTTTGTTATTATAGTGAAAATCATTCAAAGATAGAAATATATCTTTAAAATTATTGTCGGGATAGGAGTGAAGATACGTGTGAGTGGGAGGGGGATTAGATAAACAACATTGGCTTGCTCAAACGGTAACAAAGATGAGCGGCGTATTTCAAAGCCAAAGCCAAAGTAATTCTAGCCCTTCTTAGTTAATTTAATAGTAGTTATCGGCGTTGTGTTCTATTTTCCGTATTTGAACAATTCAAAGAACTATAACCTTTTTGTTTTAAATGATTTTTGTTTCACGTTCCTGTGAAAAAAGTTTAGCAAAATACTTTGTAGCTTGTGGGGCCGTGTTTTATTTCCTTTTAACACCTATTTCGTTTTAAGCGTTTTCATGTTAATACACAGTATATTTGAAACCAAAAGTTTTAATTTGATAAAATATTCGCGAGCCGAAATATTAACACAGAAGAGCCACAGTTCAAGCACTGGAGGTAAAGATATTGCAGTTACATTTTCAAGGGTACCCGAGCGCCTTTTTTACTACCCGGGTAATTGCTCTGCAACGCGTAACCGGAGCCTGGGTTCCCGTTGACAGGCCTATTACCCCCTAGTGACGCCACTGCTTAAGATCAAAGTGTGCAATTACATTGCTTAAATTAATAAATACTAAAATAAGAACTTATTTTTCATTCTAATTCTAACGCTACGCATCGTAATTAATTGTTATTTTCCGTCAATATAAATTATTTCAGCCGAGGCGTACTTATGCCACAACAAATAAGATTGCTAGTTATACCGCCACGGTGAACCAAGGCCGAAAAACGAATGGGTTAGATAAGTACACCACCGCGATGTACATAGTATCCGGTTTCAATTAATAAAGTATCCCTCAAAGTAAATACTCCCCACAAAGTAATTCTCCACCCACACCCCCGAGAGTTTATTTTAAAACAAAGTCTCCACCGAGAAGTAAAGTGTTTACTTTAAAAAGTAAATTTACTTCCTTGAAATAGGACTTTTAGCGCCATAGTCATAGTGAAGACTGTGCTGCTCTATGCAGTCGAGGCGGCCGTAAATCTGACCAGAATCCAGTCCTTTATCAACGAATGTCTAAGAAGGATTCTCAGAATTCACTGGCCGGACGAAATCAGCAACCGGGAGCTGTGTCAGCGGACAATTTAGAAGCCATCTGGGGAAGAGATTCTCAAATACAACAAGGCAAGTCCTGAAATGGAAATCCAAAGGGGACGTCAATAAAGAACGTCACGCAATTTTTTTTACCAATTTTAACAACCCCCCCCCCCCACCCGTCACAAATCTAAGACGTCTCACTTTCTAACAAAATTGAATATAAAACATATGGCCGACACACCCTTCCCCTGTCACAAACTGTCACACTTTCTTACACCTCATCCCCTCTCTGGAAAGAGACGTGCTTTATGGACGGCCCCAAAGGAAATCGAAAAAGAGACCGCCCCAGAAACACTTGGCGCCGAGAATTGGAGGCAGGCATCAAGAGAATCAGCGATGACTGGAACAGGGCCGGCTTTAGGCTTAGGCAAACTAGGCAGCCGCCTATGGCCTCCGATTTGTGGGGCCTCGCACAGGAATCATAGAAAAAAATATATAAAGAGCCAAATACGACCAAGGTCAAAACAACCAGAACAACTCAATAAATGCTGATTATTTTTAAATAGTGGATGTTTAAAATGTAATACTTTAAATGTAAATTCATCTTTCCAGACATATTTTCACAAGTTTAACAAACGTGTAACCTAAATTTACGCTAAATATACAACTGTTGAATATCAAATGTTTAAAGTAGTAAACATTTAACATTTAAATTTTAAATGCTTCTGTAAGTCGCAAAATATTAAAAAAATTCTTAGCATGGTATGGATATAGAAATTTGTAATATCTCTGAAATACTGACCATTTATGAAATACATTGATAAGAAGCCGATAGCGATTGGAAAAACATGTCCCGTCCTATAGCTGATCATGAATCGTCCATGACCATGAAGCACATTCTTGCTATCCGAGCTGGGATTTAACTTTAAAATCAGTTAAAGGAAGGAAAAACAAATTATCAAGGAAACGAAAACATTCGCAAAATAGACAAAGCACTGGAACAATGTTTTACCAAGAATCATTTCAATTGTGAAGTTACTTGCAAGACAGAATTTACCAATTCGTGGCACTGAGGATTTTTTCAACCAGACATTGGAACTTTGTATGATTGGTTGAACTGTTCATTAAGTATGATTCATTCCTAGAAGATCATTTACGACGTTTAAAAAACGAAGACATTCATGATCATTACTTGGGCTAAATAATTCAAAATCAGGTAATTAAATCTGATCGGTGATGCTGCCTTGAAAATAATTATAAATTAAGTTTAAAAATTTGAAATATTATTCCATCATTTTGGACTGCTCACCTGATGCTGATCACCTAGAGAAAGTGACTACGATTTTGCGAATATGCAATCTTGTAATTACGCCAGTATAAATCAAGGAATATTTTGTGGGATATATGGCTGTCGACGACAGCACTGGTTTAGGTCTCACGTAAGCATGCTTAAAAAGCTTGAATATCTGAATTTATATTTAAAAAACTGCAGAGGCCAAGGATATGATAATGGAGCAAGTATGAAAGGTCGCAATCGTGGTGTACAAAAACGTCTACTGAACTCAATCCGAAATCATTTAATGTGCCATGTGAAAGTCACAGTCACAATCTAATTGTTGGAGAAATAGCAAAAATCTTTAGTGGTTACAACGACACTCTTTGAGGTTTTGCATCAAATTTATGTTTTGTTTGGAGTTTCGACACAGCGATGGAAGGTCTTGAAAACTCATGTAAATAATCTGACAGTAAAGCCTATGTCCGATACATGTTGGGAATGCATGATCAATACTGTTAAAGCTGTTCGTAATCAAACGGCAGCAGTGTACAATGCACTGGTGGAAGTGTCTGAAAATACCAACGATCCTAAATCAAGCACTGAAAAAAAAACTGGATTAGCAAAATAAAATTTAAAAAAAATAAATATATATATATATATATATATATATCAATTTCTGGTATCTTTAGTCATCTGTTACGATGTTACGATTAATTGTTTCAAATTCAAATGAATATGATCAGCAAATGGATGCAATCGAAAGACATGCAATTTGACATTGCACTGGAATACAAAAATAGTGCAACCGAATTTCACTAGAACCAGATGAACTTGAGACGACGTAAGGTGCACAAACAGTTCAAACTATGAAAGGATAGATGAATCATTGAAATATTCACAAGAAAAATATCGAGTGGAATTTTGTGATGTTGTGTTAGATCCAACAGTTGACTGCACGTTTTGATAAACGGAACGTTATTTTGGTCACAACATCATAAAAATTGCTGAATTCGACCAAACCGATTTGATGAAGTGTTGCATGGATTTGAATATTGCGCTCACCAATGCACCTGGTTCAGATATTGTTGCTCTGAGGGATTTATGCAGTGAATTGTAAATGTTTTCCAACATTATTCCATATACGGGTTCTCTTGTTTACATATTATTTATGATCATTGTTTGAATACTGCTGTTCAAAATGTTGCTATAGCCCTTCGTATAGCTTTGACAATTGTGATTACTGTTGCATCAGGGGAAAGAAGTTTTTCCAAGTTTATATTTATTTTAAAAAACTATTTGAGAACCACTATAACACAAGAAGGTATGAACAGTCTGGTAATGATATCTATCGAACAAGATATCTTCAGTCTCTGGATTATTCACAACTTTTGCAGACTTTGCTGCCACCAAAGCTTGAGACGTTGATTTTTGTTGAAGGTTTATGACATCTGCACAAATATGTTTGTATAAATCTCAGCTATTTGTTTATTTAGATATAAATACAGGTAGTTTAAAAAAAAAATTGTGTAATTTAATTATTTCCGTATTTATTATTTATTTTTCTATTACATTTAGGGCCACCAAATTCATTTTGCAAAGCGCCTCCCATTCCCTAAAGCCGGGCCTGTCTGGAATATCCTGGAGAGGCTGGTCCAGGAGGTCTCTCGTAAGTGCCAGTAAGTGGCCTATGCTTTTGGAGGTATTGCAGACGCCGACGATCGGTGAATGGTCCTCATGGACAAGAAAGCTAAACATCGTCCTTGAAATGGGACTACCTAGTAGCATACGATGTTTGGAAATAAGATTCAGTCATTGCTCTGCAGTTCTAAAGGATTTTGTTTGTTTAAGTATTAACTTTTAACTAAATAAGTAAATAAGAGGAACTGAAACTCAAATAAAGATAATTCTTTATTAAGATTAATTTGTAATAATAATTCCAATGAGTTTAAAATTAAAACATTTTTTTGTGTTTTATAATAGTTTTTGCGTAGTTATTATGTTTCTTAATGATATTATAGTTAAAGAAATATTATAAACATCTTACTACCGTCTTTTACAGGTGACGTTTACAAAAGTTACCGCAGAAAAATCAATAAATGCAGGAACCCAAGGTTTATTAAAATATTACGTTGACTTTTAAATAGTAGTAAATTATCGGTAGAAATTTCTATAAGTTTATAAGGGGGATTACTGTACGTATATCATTGAGAGAACACACAACACAGCTCAAACACGCGCCCTCAGATGGCGTACCGATTGTCACGGGCTCGAATACCCGTGAAGGCAGGGATTTGTTCCCCGGGCCAAGGGTGTTCCTGAGTCCACCTAGCTGCTTGACACTAGTTAGGCATGATCTGTGGACGCAATAATGTTCTGTATAGGAGCGTCTGTATATATAAAGGGCCGTCCTCAAAGTACGTCACGCTATTTCTGACCATTTTTACTCCCCCTTCCCCTGTCACAAATCTCGGAACCCTCCCCCACCCCCACCCCTCAAGTACGACACACTTTCGAACAAACATTATTTTAATTAACAAAATAATTACAATTTAATTAAAAAAAAAACACCATGACGTCACACATGGCCCGTCACAAACTGTCACACTTTCGTACACCCCCTTCCCCACCCCTCTCTGGAGCCTGACGTACTTTATGTACGGCCACTGAGACAAATCTAAAACTTTGTGGTTCATATAGATAAGACAGTACGTTAAATAAGGCACATGTTCAAATAATCAGGTGCACAACTAGTCACCCGATATGGTAAAGCCATAGTACCCTCCTTCTGAAATCCGCTGTGGATTTCTTTTTGTTAAAATAAGTTAACAACATAACATTGGCAGAGCACAAATTAGTTATTTGGCTGTATAAACTGTATTGGTTTGAATTCTGAATTTCATACCAAAAGGGACGTGGGACAGTCTTCTGAAGTGGTATATTCTAAAAGTTAGCAAGTAGAGTTTCAGCACACATGCATTACAGTTTATACCCGCAGTGCTACTGTATTTTAAATTTAAAGTAAAGATGTGTGACTTAAAATTATAATGAATTAAAAATTATTTCATCCCTATTCGCAATCGGCGCGTGCTATAAATAGCCTAGGCAATCGATTGCGAATAGTCACTTTAGTAACATTGTTTATAAAATGATGTTTATAAAATTGAAGAGTTACAAGTATTCACTGCGCCTTTCATTGAACTTCCGATTCTATATGTGCATTCAAACAATCTCTAAAATCTATCACTAAACCTAACCCAAAACCCTAAATACTATCACTAAATCTAACCCAACCCTCAAAACTATCACTAAACCAAACCCAAACCCTAAAAGCTATCACTAAACCTAACCCAAACCCTAAAAACTATCACTAAACTACTAAACCTAACCCAAACCCTAATAACTATCACTTAACGTAACCCTAAAGTCTATCCCTAAACCTAACATCAAAACAAACCATTTTTTAAAATAAAAAAAATCTTATTCATTATCAATTCATGTAGTATTGTTTGAAAAAAAAAAGAAAAAAAATATGCATCAATAAGCAACCGAACCCCGGACCTGCGTTGTAGCGTACCATCTTACTATCAATATGACCACACAGCCACAGTCGCCGATGAAATTTTTAACCTTATAAAAAAATGTTACCAAGAATAGAAATAACCAGAAGTGAACGAGCGCGCCGATTGCGAATAGGGTTTGAAACCTATGCGCAATATAGTCACTTCGATTCATTAATCTTGAGTTTTTTTTGTTGATAATTTTGTGTTGTATTGAAAGTGTGATGGATGGGTGGGTTGGATTAATATGGAGGAAAAAACTTTTTACAGCTTTAATTTTACAAATATTTTCTTCCCTGGACAATTTATTTTTTTGAAATAATCTGCCTAGGGTCTGGGGAGACTCTGTAATGTGGAGGAGGATTTGTTTGGGACACCGATGGTAAAATTGAAGAGTTCGTATTTTGCACTGTCCCTTATTGTTGCCTAATTGTCCATAAAAAAATTATATCATTTATACATTGAATTTCTAAATAATGAAATGTCATAGACTCTTCGTATATTTTGATCTCAAATACATTAATCCAAGAGATTTAAATATATTGAATAAAGTAAAACATAAGCAGAGCCATCACTTGGCATTTGTTCGTCCCTGCTGCCCGGTTTTGTCACATTTTTGTTTGTTTTAATAATTGTTTTGTTTTACTTCAGCCTTCAAAGAAGATGGTTTGCAATTGTTTACTACCCCCCCCCCACACACCTTTTTTTAAAAAAACCCATAATTAATTTGATGCTTTCTATGGACTCTTATAATAACAGATTTAACAGCTATAATTTAATGAAAATTTAAATTTCCTTCTATTGAGAGTGTTCTAGTTTATTGACTTGGGATTGATAAAATGAATCTTATTATAATTTTTGATATCAGAATTCACGGAATTTAAAAAAATTAACTTAAATTTAAAAGAATTAAGAAAAAATTTCCCTAGTGAAGTTTAAAATCAAATAAATAAAATTGCTCAAATAACGATTACTAAGTTAAGTTTTATTTAATTTATTGTGTCTTTAATGTCAACTTCAACCTCGAATAATTCCTGGCCACCAAAATGAAATGTAAATAAATAATAAATCTAAATCTAAGTCAATTTTTTAGTCTTTGTAGATCTAATTAACTGTGAGTGTGATGCTAAGCTGCTAAAACTAAATGATAATGTCATTTAGTACTAGGGGGATAACAGACAAATTCTATAGTCACTATACTATAGTACTATAGTAAGAGTAACAGTAAAGTAAAGTCTATACAGTTACAGTCTAAGTGTCTACTATAGTAATAGTAATAGTACTATACTATAGTCAATAGTCTATAGCCTATAGACTATAACTATAGACTATAGTCTATAGTTCAGTATAGAATATTAATATTATAACTTATAACTAAGTACTTATTATTTATAGTTATAAGATATAGTCTATGAATATTGCCATTGCTATTATCACTATTAAATACTATTATTATTATTACGGATGTGGCTAGCGCTACGACAATTTTGTCGTAGCAGCAGACGACCCGGTCGGATGTTGCTAGCGTTACGACAATCTTGTCGTAACAGCAGATGAACCGGTCGGATGTTGCTAGCGTTACGACATGTCGTAGCGCTAGTCAGGAAACTAGTGCTACGACATACGCAACTTCTGCTACGACTAGTTTTAGTCACTCTTTGCAGTAGACACCTGGAAAGAATTAAATCTTAACAAACTCTTCTTTATATTGTATACGCATATATATTATAATACGACATTATTTGTGTGTGCATTAATTCTAAAATCTAAATTTATTTAGATAAATTATTTAAATAGATTTAATTTTAATATAATATTGGTCTACCGATTATAAATATATCAGCCGATTTTGCTATACTATATTATACTTGTGTAAGTGATGCAGATGCATTAAAATTTAGTATACCGTAAAGCCTAAAGCCGTAAATGAAAATCCTCACTCAAGCAACGATTCGCGCACAATCGCAAGAATGTAGGCCTAAAATAATTCGTTTCGTGTGGAATAATAAAATGTGCCGTGTGCAGACTAGTCACAGGAAACCATTCCATTCATCCTTCTACCTCATTTTCACTCTATTACTAATACAGTGGAACCCACTTATCTCGAGCTCGCTTAGGTCGACCACCCCATTAAGTCGACGGTTTTTTTTGGAACCGCCAAATTCTCTCTTTGTCTTAGTATTTTCTCGTCGTTTAATTCGATTTTTTTAAGTCGCCGAAACCTCATAACACGAGCACAAAAAAGGGTCAAATTTGCCACTTAACATCGGTTATCTCGATGGCCATGGCCAATCGCCAATTCTGAAAATGTTAGCTATGATTTCTGTCTCAACATGGTCTGCTGGTGACGTCACAGCCCACTTGTGTTTTGCTCTCAGCGCTGTATTTCTTCGAGTACTATGGCAATGGCCCTCAAGGCCACGAAAAATATCAGCTGGCGACGTGTGCTGGTGACGTCACAGCCCTCTTGCGTTTTGCTCCCAGCGCTGTGTTGCTTCTAGTAATCTAGTACTATGGTAATTGGCCATCAAAGCCACGAAAAATATCAAATTGCGACGTGTGCTGGTGACGTCACAGCCCTCTTGCATTGAGACCTGTGTCGTTAACTTAAATCGCCAGCTTTTGAAAATGTTACTTATCGTTGCCACTCACCATATCACTTCCGTATTTTCGCGCGTCTTATAAAAAGTTTTACGATTGGTTAAGTTTATGCTAGCTAACCAATAAAATTGATCGTTCAATAACAGTTCACAAAGTAACTGCATATATACGATACGTTTCAGAGATGTGTTGGAGAATAATAAAAGTTTTTATCGATAATCGACGTTGGTTTTTATTTTAAATTTGTAAATTTCTGCTGTCAGTTGGTGCACATATACCTTTTGTTGTTAGCAAACATGTATGTAGAATTTTATAGCATGCCGATAGCTTCATCAAACAAATAACGGCAATGCTGTTGTGTTTAAAAAAAAACTCTTAAAACATGTGCATGAACATTATCATTTATTAACGCTAGTGATGTGACAATACCAAAATCATAGGCTCCCCAGATTTTTAAATATATAATATAACAGACTAAAGACAGTTTACCCACCCCCACTCTCAATCTCCCACACCATTAATGTTGGTTAGTCCTATTAGCATCAAGTTACCGAAGGAATTTTAAGCTGATTGGATCGTATGGAATAATAAAATGTACCGTGAGCAAACTTGTTGTCATTGGCAACCATTCATCCTTCAACCTCATTTTGACTATTACATGCACTGTACTACTGCTTTGTTCACATAGTTTCATTCATAACAAGTGGCCGTGTGCAAAAGCCATTTAACTATTGGTTAGAATTAATTAAAATATGTCAAAGTTGAAGGTTCAAATGGAGTACCTAATTTATTTGTGTACGTTTATATAGAGAATAGTTCGTTTTGTCATGAGTCATATATAGGTCACGATACACCATTATTTGTGTAGCTTGTAAGGAAAATCAAGCAAGTGGCTTCGAAGGCACGGTATGGCTCAATCTGGGAATCGCCGCAAAACGGCGATATATTTAAACTTAAACGGTCTTTTAAAACGAACGGTCTTAACAACCGTAAGAAAGAGTGAAGAAATAGGGTCCCGATATTCCTATACGATTCTGATTAATCGTCCCAACGCACAACACGTACATAAAGAAATTTCAAGCGCATGTTAATATTTTGCCGCCATATTGGTTTTCGCTTTAACTCGATCATCGGTTATGTCGATGCCATTTTTCATTCCCCGACGCCGTCGACTTAAGCGGTTTCGACTGTATT
>MUZC01001101.1:105945-121070 GCA_002072015.1 Radix auricularia | reverse complement strand
AGACAATAACTAGATGACTGTCTTATATCTGTTAGAGACAATAACTAGATGACTGTCTTAAATCTGTTAGAGACAATAAATGGCTGACTGTCTTATATCTGTTAGAGACAATAACTAGATGACTGTCTTATATCTGTTAGAGACAATAAATGGCTGACTGTCTTATATCTGTTAGAGACAATAACTAGATGAATGTCTTATATCTGTTAGAGACAATAAATGGCTGACTGCCTTATATCTGTTAGAGACAATAACTAGATGACTGTCTTATATCTGTTAGAGACAACAAATGGCTGACTGTCTTATATCTGTTAGAGACAATAACTAGATGACTGTCTTATATCTGTTAGAGACAATAACTAGATGACTGTCTTAAATCTGTTAGTGACAATAACTAGATGACTGTCTTGTACCTTTTAGAGACAATAACTAGATGACTGTCTTATATCTGTTAGACAATAACTAGATGACTGTCTTATATCTGTTAGAGAAAATAAATAGATGTTCCTGGTCCTCTCTGTATATTGTATAAAAATAATTTTGTGAAACTTTGAAAGACTAAGGTAATAAGAATTAATTATTTCATGTTAACAAAATTCAACGAGTATGTTACACAAATATATATTATTTTGTGAAAGAAAGCCGGCAATACTACATATTCGTTCATACCTTGTAGGAAAACTTTTGAAAACTTTATTCCTCTTAGCACGGTGTCTACTTACCTAACTTTTTGTTTCTGTAGATATAGTGGTCGGTAATTTTAGATTAAATACATGACACAACTTTTTGAAAATTTTCATTGAAATTCGAACTTGGTTAATCTCGACATCAATATTCGCTGGGTTCATTTTAGAGATAGGTTTTATTTTGTCTGCCCTTATCATAATTTGTATTCTTTCTGTCCCATTTAATCTTCACAGTGTATAGTATAACATCTCAAGCCATTCATTAGCAGCTATCCACACATAGAGAGATTTCATCTTTAGCTATTTCCACATAGGGATAATTCATTTATTTCCAAATTAAATATTTTATCTTTAGTTATTTCCACAAAGAAACCACGATTAAAAGGACTGGGGTTTACGTTGAGGGTAGATATAACCCACATGTAATAAAATATAAAATGTTGGGATTCGGTAATGTTATAAATAAGACGTTTTAGATTCACTGTATATGAAACACAACACTTAAATTTTAGGCTATATATAACGCTGATCCACGTTACAAGTTAAACATCCTTTATCCAAGAGAATTAGTGCATGACCGAAGACCTTCAGATGATAAAATTTGTTGTTATTAATGTATGTCTTACAGCACGAGTGCATGAGTCATATAAAACATGAGTGTACATTTAGTGATACAGTAAAGTCTCTCAAATTCGCATTAACAAATTGATGATCCGCATATTTTCGGATTAAGGTCTTAACCAAATCTCACCGCTTGACCAGTACACTGTACATTCGTATTATCATCATCAAATAGAAAAGTCAATTCATCATCATTTTTTTCTCATTCATTATTTTTTAGCTGCACCAACATGGGTGGAGGTTGAAATATTTTGGCAGATATCCAATGTCATTTGAAAGACATCTTCTTCCTGTTCGAGTCCGACACGCTTGGTCAATTTTCTTTAGTTTGTAACAAGACCATGACGGCATCTCACTTAGACCAATGGTCCCCATTTTATCATGACGGCATCTCATCTAGACCAGTGGTCCCCAACTTTACCATGATGGCATCTCATCTAGACCAGTGGTCCCCAACTTTACCATGACGTCATCTCATCTACACCAGTGGTCCCCAACTTTACCATGACGTCATCTCATCTAAACCAGTGGTCCCCAACTTTACCATGACTTCATCTCATCTAGACCAACGGTATCTTTACAGCAATGGTTCTTAACCTTTTATGAAGTACCGAACCCCACCAGTTTCATATGCACATTCGCCGAACCCTTCATTATTAGTAGTAATATAGAGGCCTTGAGTCGGGTGCTGTCTTGACCTCCCTCCGCCGAACCCCGGCGACTGACTCACCGAACCCATAGGGTTCGATCGAACCCACGTTAAGAACCACTGCTATACAGAAAGCCCTTTCAATGGGGATTGGGGCCGATGTGAGGCAGGAAACGTCCCGAGACAAAACTTAATAAGGGGAGGGGGGCGGTGTGAGGAATTAAACGTCCCGAAACAAAATTTTACAAAGGGGGGGGGGATGCGGGTCCCTAGACAAAACTTAACAAGCTAAAAATTCGTTTATTCTAGTTTTTTTTTTTTAAAAAAAATGAAATAAACAATATATTTCTATAAGTTCCTTACCTTGTCCCAGACCTTCTCTGTTCCAGAATGTCTTGAACAAATTCTAAGAACAACTCTAAAAGGAAGATGTATTTATAAGAAATAATTATGACATAAGACATATAAATATTCTCCAATAAAACGTTAAATCTAATAAAAGAAATACAAATAAAAATTACCCCAGTCATGACAAGTATTTTGTAGTTTAAAGAAACTTCTCAAGGTTGAAACTTTGACATTCAGTGGTTCTAAAAATCATTTCTTAATAGAATTTTAAGATTTGAATAAAGAAATATTTCAAGCGATGCTTAGCTTTGTGCATTTGAGGTGACATAAAATATGTCAGTAAAAAGTGACAAGTCTAATGTAATAACATTGGCATATTTATTTTTACCATCGTAACAAAGAGTAAGTTACAAAAATGTATTATTTATTGAAAGAAAGTGGGCATATATATATAGACATACCCTGATACAACGGAGGAGATTACCTAAAACTTTCTACCATGGCAGTCTATGGAATAATCTATTCTTTATATGTTGATTTAGATATTTGAAACATCGTTAATTCGAAAAATTTACAGTGCAATGTGTCTCAACGCAAATATTTTCAAGGTTCGTTTAAGGTTTATTTCAAATTTAATCAGCAGTTGTATAACATAGTAAGATTATATCTAAAATAATACTCATATTTAGATATTTCACCCTATAATTATACCATCATAGAGGTGTTTTGTATACAATTATACCGACATAAAGGTATTTCTTTTACATTTAAATCCACATATAGGTATTTCTTCTACAGTTATACCCACATAGAGCTATTTCTTCTACAGTTATACCCACTTACATACCAGTGTTAAGTAGAACTTAACTACGTCAAACAGACTAGGTTCATTATCATGTTATAGTCTACAAGTTTTAGATTCACTATAGATGAAACACGACACTAGGATATTTGGCTTTCAATAAAACTGATCCACGTCACAAGCTAAACATCCTTTATCAAAGAGAATTGGTGCATGACCGAACACGTCAGGTGATAAAATATTTGTTTATTATATAACGTGTTAACCACGCCGAATGACTCATTGAAAGACATCAGTAGTGTACATTTAGTAATACAGTAAACTCTCATCTATGACATCAGTAGTAAACATTTAGTAATACAGTAAACTCTCATTTATGACATCAGTAGTAAACATTTAGTAATACAGTAAACTCTCTTCTAAGACACTAGTAGTGTACATTTAGTAATACATTAACTATCTTCTAAGACATCAGTAGTGTACATTTAGTAATACTGTAAACTCTCTTCTAAGACATCAGTAGTGTCCATTTAGTAATACAGTAAACTCTCTTCTAAGACACCAGTAGTAAACATTTAGTAATACAGTAAACTCTCTTCTAAGACATCAGTAGTAAACATTTAGTAATACAGTAAACTCTATTCTATGACATCAGTAGTGTACATTTAGTAATACAGTAAACTCTCTTCTAAGACATCAGTAGTGTAATTCGGCATCCTTCCGTCTCGCGAGACGATGGTGCATCACCGTTGGGTTGGGTTGCATTTCCTCGAGTGACTGTGCAGTCCTATCCTTGAGTGACAGTCTTTGCCACAGTTTTTACACACGAGTTCTGTGCTTCCAAATGTTTTGGCCTTTCTCCTAGCTCTTCTGTCTGCAGCCTCCTCCATTCTTCGCTCCTCGGCTACTATGACGCCCTCTTTGACAACTGTGCGCCACGTAGATCGGTCTTCTGCCTTACACTCCCAGTCACTTGTATGTATTTTGGCTGCTTTCATGTCCCTTTGACAGACATCTTTAAATCGCAAGCGTGGGCGACCTGTTTTCCTCTTTCCTGAAGCAAGTTCACCATATAGGAGGTCCTTCGGGATGCGGCCGGGGCTCATTCTTTTGACATGTCCTAGCCACCTCAGGCGTCTTTCACTAAGAATTGAGAACATGCTTTGGGTATTGGCACGCGTTAGTACCTCACTATTAGGCACTTTTTCTTGCCATTTAATACCAAGGATGCGGCGCAAGCATCTCAAATGGAAGCTGTTAAGCTTACGCTCTTGTGATGTATAAGTGGTCCATGTCTCGCTCCCATATAGTAGTGTACTGATGACACAGGCTCGATAGACGCACAGTTTGGTTTTCTCCGTTAGCTTGGTGTTTTGCCAGACCCGCTTATTTAGTTTAGCCATTGTTGCGGCTGCCTTGCCAATTCTGCTGTTTATTTCTTCTTCAATGGACAGTGTATTGGAGACCTTGGATCCCAAGTAGGTGAAGCTGTCCACAACCTCCAAGTTTTCATTATCGATATTTATGGTAGGAGGAGGTCGAGTGTCTTGGGCCATGATGTTTGTCTTTTTCAAGCTGATTTGCAGACCAAATTCTTTGCAGGCATTGGAGAAGCTTGACACGAGTTGTTGCAAACCAGATTCTGTATGTGCTGTTAGTGCCGCATCATCCGCAAATAGTAGCTCTCGAATTAGGACATCCGTCGTTTTGGTCTTGGCTCGGAGGCGGGCAGTGTTGAAAAGTCCTCCATCAGCTCTGGTATGTAACCAGATTCCCTCACTGCTATCCTTGAATGCGTATCGAAGAAGTACAGAGAAGAATATTGCGAAGAGTGTTGGTGCGAGTACACAACCTTGTTTAACTCCGCTGCTGACAGGGAAGGCCTCTGACTTAGCTCCATCGAACTGTACTGTGCCAAGCATATTTTCATGGAACTGTCTGATGATGGCAAGTAGGTGAGGGGGACATCCAATTTTTGCCAGTATTTGGAATAGCCCGTTGCGACTGACTAAGTCGAAGGCTTTTGTAAGGTCCACAAATGCAATGTATAGTGGCATCTGCTGCTCTCTGCATTTTTCCTGGAGCTGTCGTATGGAGAACACCATGTCTATGGTAGACCGACCGGACCGGAAACCACACTGAGATTCTGGATAGACGCGGGATGCTAGGCTTTGTAAACGTTTTAGTATAACGCGGGCAAAGGTCTTTCCTACAATACTAAGGAGTGAAATGCCGCGATAATTATTGCAATCACTCCTATCACCTTTGTTTTTATATAGTGTCACTATATTTGCATCCTTTAGGTCTTGGGGGATGTAGCCCTGTTCCCAGCAGAGGGACAGAATCTCGTGCAATGGTTGGAGTAAAGCTGTCTTGCCACTCTTTAGAACCTCTGGTGGTATTCCATCATTCCCAGGCGCTTTTCCACAAGCTAGACTGTCAATTGCTTTGCTCAGCTCTTCCTGTGTGGGCACGACATCAAGTTCTTCCATGAGTGGCATATCTGGGATGTCATCTAGAGCGGTGCTGGAGACTGTGGTAACTGTTGAATACAATTCCAGATAATGCTCAACCCACCGTTTTAGCTGTGCTGCCTGGTCTTGAATAATTTCTCCATTTTTGGACTTTAGGGGAGCAGCTTTTGACGTCAAGGGGCCCGTTGCCTTTTTGATGTTTTCGTACATGACTTTTGCATTGCCCATGTCTGCAGCTGATTGTATACTGGAACAGAGCTTAAGCCAGTAGGTATTGACACATTTACGTGCAACCTTTTGGGCAAGTGACTTAGCTGTTTTTAAAGCATGCAAATTGTCAGGTGTAGGCTTTTCCTTGTAAGCCATAAGAGCTTTCCTTTTTGCTTCAGTGACGGGTTTCATCTCGTCCCAATGTTCATCAAACCAGTCCGTGTTTTTGTGAGATTTTTTGCCAAAGGCTTGTATTGCGGATGTATAGATTGTGTCTCTCAGTTGCGTCCATTTGGAGTCAATGGTGACGCATGGGGACATCTTTGAGAGACTTTCCTTCACCTTGTCTTTGAACAGCTGCGCTATCGCAGGGTCTTTCATGCAGGAGGTATTGATGCGTGGACTTCCCTTTTTCTTTGTGTGGTACGAGTTTTTCCTCATTATTCGTACTTTGCTGGCGACAAGGGAATGATCCGTGTCACAGTCGGCACTGTGATAGCTGCGAGTGAGTAGGACGCTAGCTAGTTGTGCACGCCTGGTGATAATGAGGTCCAGCTGGTGCCATTGGTGGGATCGAGGGTGTCTCCAAGATACTTGATGTATATCCTTGCACTTGAAGAAAGTGTTGGTCACACACAAGCCTCGTGAGCAGCACAATTCCAGAAGCCTTTGTCCATTTTCATTTAACTTTCCTCTTCCAAATAGTCCAAGGCAGGTGGGCCAGGCTTCGTGGTCGCTCCCCACTCTAGCATTGAAATCTCCTAGGAGATAGATTGCCTCGTCTTTGTGGATGCCGGCTATTGCCTGGTCTAACGCTCCATAGAACTGGTCCTTCTCTTCCGGAGTTGAATAGAGTGTTGGGGCATACACACTAAGAATGTTTGCTGGGCCCGCAGTTGTTCTGAGTCTTAGAGTGAGGATCCTCTCCGTGCCTGATGACGGTGGTTCAATGGATGGTAGAAGAGTGTTTTTAACAGCGAAACCCACACCATGCTGTCTAGGTTCGTCTTTCGGTCTGCCTTGCCAGAAGAAGGTGTAATTGGCCTCTTTGAGTGAACCGTTGTCTGGGAGCCTGGTCTCCTGAAGGCATGCTATGTCAATCTTTAGCCTTTTAAGTTCTCTATCGATTATTCCTGTCTTCCGTGTGTCGTTTATGGACTGCAGATCATCAGTGATGCCGGGACACATAGTCCTCACGTTCCAGCTAGCGATTCGAAGAGCTGGGGTCTTCTTTTTCTTTTTTGTATTTCTTGGTGCAGGGCTTAGTGGCCCACTTGTTGAGTGGTACTCTAATCTCCACGCACCCAGTGGAGAAGGCAGGCCATGACGGGATAGCACCTATTTGACTGGGGGCTGCCCAGTTTGAGGCGGGCGGTAGCTGTCCAGTGAGACATTGGTAGTCTCTCCCACCGTCGGAAGCAGCCCCTGGCGCCTAGCTCTACGTCAATTGAGCTTTGGCTTATAACCGGTAACTGCTGCTTCCCGTGTTTTGTCGACACCTTGCGGCGACGCTGGAGTGTCCTCTCCAGAGGTGATGCAAGCCTGGGCGGGTATTATGGAGAATTAGCTGCTGCCCATACAGCATATCCCCCCTCTCCACGTCAATGGTGTAACCAAGGGAACGACTTGCGTCGATGCAGCTTGGCTGCCATTGGCGTCGCAGGAGCTGCCGGTATGTACATAAGTCTTATGTATAGACCGCCTGTAGGTGCTCCAATTCCTGATTTTCTTTCAGGGTTTACTCCCTTAGCCTTTCCCGCAAGGCAGGTATAGCCGCAAGGCAGCGGAGGATTTGTATTCGGAGTTTCCTTCTCCTAGATGAACTACCAGCCAAGGTTTTAACGAGCATCATCTACCCGTAGGGGTGCCAGAACCGGGGTTTGAACCCGTGACCGATTTTTATTTTTATTTTAGANATCAGTAGTGTACATTTAGTAATACAGTAAACTCTCTTCTAAGACATCAGTAGTGTACATTTAGTAATACTGTAAACTCTCTTCTAAGACATCAGTAGTGTACATTTAGTAATACAGTAAACTCTCTTCTATGACACTTAAGACACGCATTTAGATACACTTAAGTCAACCATTTAGATACACTTAAGTCAACCATTTAGATACACTTAAGTCAACCATTTAGATACACTTAAGACTCCCATTTAGATACACTTAAGACAACCATTTAGATACACTTAAGTCAACCATTTAGATACACTTAAGTCAACCATTTAGATATACTTAAGTCAACCATTTAGATACACTTAAGTCAACCATTTAGATACACTTAAGTCAACCATTTAGATACACTTAAGACTCCCATTTAGATACACTTAAGACATCCATTTAGATACACTTGAGACACCCACTTAAGAACACTTTAAAAAGCAGATTTTGTTTACAATACAAGCCGATAATCTCTTCATTTCAAGCAGATTATTTTTCCAACTTCAGCAGATTACCTCTTCAACTCAAACATATAATCTCTACAATCCAAGCAGATTATCTCTACATCTCAAGCAGATTATTTCTACAACTAAAGCAGAACATATGTACAACTCAATCATATTATCTCTACATCAAGCATATTATCTCTACAACTGAAGCAGATTATCTCTACAACTCAAACTGATTATCTTTACAACTCAAGCAATTGATCTCTACATTTCATGGAGATAATCTCTACAACTCAAGCAGATTATCTATTTAACTCAAGCAGATTATCTTCATAACTCGGGCAGAGTATGTCAACAACTAAAGCAGATTATCTCGACAATTCAAGAAGATTATCTTTACAAGTAAAGCAAATAATCTTAAGAACTCAAGCAGATTATCTTTACAACTCAAACTTATTATCTTTACAACTGAAGCAATTGATCTCTACATTTCATGGAGATTATCTCTACAACTCAAGCAGATAATCTCTTCAACTCAATCAAATTATCTCTTCATCTCCGGCAAATAAACTCTACAACTTAAGCAGATTATCTTTAAAACTCAAGCAGATCATCTGTACAACTCAAGCACATTATCTCTAAAACTCAATCAGATTATCTCTACAGCTTTAGCAGATCATCTCTACAAATTAAGCAAATTATGTCTACAACTCAAGTAGATTATCTCTACAACTCAAGCAATTGATCTCTACAATTCTAGTAGATTTTCTCTACAACTAAAGCAAATTATCTCTATAACTCATGCAGATTATGTCAACTACTAAAACAGATTATGTCTATAACTCAAGCAGAATATCTCTACATTTAAAGCAGATTATCTTTAGAACTCAAGCTGATTTTATCTACAACTCAAGCAGATTATCTTTACAACTCAACCTTATTATCTCTACAACTCCAGCAGATTATCTCTTCAACTGAAGCAGATTATTTCAAAAAATTAAGCTGATTATCTTTACAACTGAAATAGATTATCTCTACAACTCAATTTTATTATCTCTATAACTCAAGCAGATTATATTTAAAAATTAAGCAGATTGTGTCTACAACTTAAGCATATTATTTCTAAATCTCAAGGAGAATATGTCTACAATTCAGGCTGATTATCTCCACAGTTCCAGAAGATTTTCTTTACAACTCAGAAAGAAGTTAGTAGATATCACATAGCAGTTAGCAGATAGCATATATTAATTGCAGATAGCAGATAGCAAATAACAGATAGAAGATAACAGATAGCAGAAAGCAGATTACAGATAGCAGATAGCAGTTAGCAGATAGCATATAGCAGGTAGCAGATAGCAGATAGCAGATAGCAGAAAGCAGATTACAGATAGCAGATAGCAGTTAGCAGATAGCATATAGCATATTGCAGATAGCAGATAGCAAATAACAGATAGCAGATAACAGATAGCAGAAAGCAGCTTACAGATAGCATATAGCAGGTAGCAGATAGCAGATGGCAGATGCCAGATAGCAGAAAAAAGTTAGCAGATAGCAGAAAGCAGATAGCAGATAGAATTAGTAGATATGACATAGCAGTTAGCAGATAGCATATATCAGATAGCAGATAGCAAATAACAGATAGCAGATAACAGATAGCAGCTTACATTTAGCAGACAGTAGAAAACAGATAGCACATAGCACAAAGCAGATAGCGTCTACAAAATAAGCTGATTTTCTCTAAATCACCAACAGAATATATGTGACAACTCAGGCTGATTATTTCTACAATTCCAGTAGATCTCGCTACAACTTAAATAGATTATCTCTACACCTGAAGCAGATCTTCTCTACAACTCAAGCATATAATATCTAAAACTCCAGCAGATTATGTTTACAATACAAACAGATAATCTCTACAATCCAAGCAGATTATCTTTACAACTAAATCAGATTATACCAAGAACTCAAGCAGTTTATGTCAAAAACAGAAGCAGATCAATTCTCCAACTCCTGCAGTTTATCTATACAACTTCAGCAGAATATCTCTAAACCTCAATCAGATTATATGTACAACTGAAGCAGATTATCTCTAAAAATCAGATCATGTCTACAAGACAAGCAGATAGTCTCTACACTTCAAGCACTAGGAGTCATAATAAATGAGAAACTTTCTTGGAATCCCCATGTCAATGAAGTTATTAAAAATCAAACAAAACCTTAGGCTTTATAAAAAGAAACTTTTACAAATGTAACAAAGATATAAAACTAAAATGCTATCTCATCCTGGTGAGACCTATACTAGAATATGCATCTTCAGTATGGGACCCATCCACCAAAGAAAATATTGATAAGTTAGAACAAATACAAAAAAGAGCTGCCAGATTCATTACTGGAGAATATTCAAAACTGACAAGAGTAACACCATTAGTTAAATCATTAAACCTTGAAACACTAGAGGAAAGAAGAACCAAGAGTAAATTAGTAATTATACATAAGGCAATTAATTCTAATATAGAAATACAACACAAAGATAACCTAATACAACCCTCAAATAGACATAAAGATAAAAACACCTTTCTTATTCCATATTACCATATGCAAGAACAAACACATACACGTTTTCTTTCTTTCCGTCCGGTATTCGGGCGTGGAATGGGTTGCCTGAAGAAACCAGGAAAGCCACCACTTTATCATCTTTTAAAACTCTAGTAAGAATACAGGACTAAACACAAAACATAGAAATACGTAGGACGCAATAATCTTCTGTACAGAAGGAGCGTCTGTAACATATAAGATGAAGAAGAAGCAGATTTTTTCTAGAACTGCAGCATATTATTTCTCTAACTCAAACATATTAACATACAATCAAAGCAGATTATCTCTACAACTGAAACATATTATTTCAAGAAATAAAGCAGAGTATGTCTACAACTCAAGCAGATTATCTCTACAACTCCAGAAGATTATCTCTATTGCTTAAGCAGATTAGCACTAAAACTAAGGCAGATTATCTCTACAACTGAAGCAGATTATCTCTACAACTAATCAGATTATGTCTTCAACTCAAGTAGATTATCTCTAAAACTCCAACAGATTATATTTACAACGTAAACAGATTATCTTTACAACTCAAGCAGATTTTCTCTACAGCTCAAACAGATTATCTCAATTACTCAGGCAGATTATGTCTACAACTCAATCAGATTATCTCTACAACTAAAGAAGCTGTTAGAGACCTTGGATCTCCTGAACTCTCCAGAGACCTCATCGGATGTCCAGAAATTTCCAGAGACTTACAAGAATCTCAAATTTCTAGAGACTTCCAATGATCTCCAGAAATTCCAGAGACTTCAACAGATCTCCAGAAAATCTCAGTTATCCTCGAATCTCCAGAAATCTCAAAAGAACCTCTCGGATCTCCAGAAATTTCCAGAGACCTTCACGGATCTCCAAAAAAAAATTCAGAGAACTAGATGGAACTTCAGAATTTTCACGAGAGATCCACGGATCTCTAGAAATTTTTAGAGACTTCCTAAGTTCTCAAAGAATTTCCATGGACCTCCTCGAATCTCCAGATATCTGCCCAGATCTTCAAAAGTTTCCAAAGACATCCACGGATCTCCAGAAATTTCCAAAGACGTCAGCGAATCTACAGAAAGTTCCATAGACCTCCACGGATCTCAAGAAAATTTTAGAGACCTCCACTGGTCTTCAGAAATTCTCAGATACTTACACGAATCTCCAGAAATTTCCAGAGACTTCGAAAGATCACCAGAAATTTCCAGAGACTTCGAAAGATCTCCAGAAATTTTCAGAGACTTCCACAGATCTCCAGAAAATTCCAGAATTCTTTTCGGATCACCAGAAATCTCCAGAGACCTTCTCGGATCTCCTTAAAACTCCAGAGACCATCTCGGATCTCCTTAAAACTCCAGAGACCTCCTAGGATCTCCTGAAATCTCATAATACCTCCTCAGATCTCCAGAACTTTCAAGAGACCTTCACGGATCTTAGAAAATTTCCTGAGACCTTAATCAGATCCCAAGAAATTTCCTAAGATCTCCACGGATCTCCAGAAATTTCCAGAGACGTCCACGAACCTCCAGTAATTTCCAGAAACTTACACAGATCTCCAGTAATTTCCAGAGACGTCCACGAATCTCCAGTAATTTCCAGAAACTTACACAGATCTCCAGTAATTTCCAGAGACGTCCATGAATCTCCAGTAATTTTCAGAGACTTACACAGATCTCCAGATATTTCCAGAAACCTTCTCAGATCTCCAGAAATTTCAAGAGACCTCAACGATCGGGCAACCTTGACCTGTCATGTGTTCCGGTGCATATCTAATCAGTTCAGAATTCGCATTATTGGATGTTTCTTATCCGACAATAATGAGTTCAATTTTTTTTAATGATATTATTTTCGTGCAAGTGACGGGGCTCCATAAATGTCGTCACATTCTCTCCCATACAAAATATTTTGAAATTGTAAAAATATAAATATCTTTATACATATTAATATGATACGTCAACTTATTAAATACATTAGCTTCTTTTTTGTAACTTTTGATAGCAATAATGCGTAGATTAACTTTTGATAATCAATTCAGGATATCTTAATCTAACTTGATAGCGTTTCGATTTATTATTTTTTATTTGAATTGTAAAAGTGTTTTAGTTTCGCATGTTGAGGCGAAGAAAGTTAGAGGCATTTAATTTATTAGATTATTTTCTGTAGGTGATCGATATTTAATTTTAAAATTTCGTACAAAAAATATAATAATATTTGTATTCTTAATTGTATAAACTCAGGTTTTAGCTTCAAGTGACAGTACTAGCCACACACACATATACACACACAAAAAAAATAATAATATTTGTATTCTTAACTGTATAAACTCAGGTTTTAGCTTCAAGTGACAGCACTAGCCACACACACATATACACACAAAAAAATATAATAATATTTGTATTCTTAATTGTATAAACTCAGGTTTTAGCTTCAAGTGACAGCACTAGCCACACACACATAAACACACACAAAATATAATAATATTTGTATTCTTAATTGTATAAACTCAGGTTTTAGCTTCAAGTGACAGCACTAGCCACACACACATATACACACGCAACAACACATCACACACCCGCTCGCGCACTTCTTCATACACACATACAAATCTAAACACAGACACACCGACAAACATCCTAGCAGATACACTTATTTATAGAGACACGCGTCAAACAGAATTTAACTTTATTTTGTGGCACTGTGTCAGAGTATCTACAGTAAACAAAGAGACCATTATTTTGTGATGTTACAGTAGGACGAGCTTGCAGGTGTTTACCCCCACCCCCTACGTCCCCGCTACCTATTCTTAGCCCATCTCCCCTGACAGAACAACTATGTTAGGTGGTTAGATGCACATACATCATAATAAATGAATTTTGACTTGGAGACTGAACGTGGGGAAAACAAACACGAATGGTCGACAGATGAGCTATTAATAAACGATTGTTGTAAGCCTACCAATCATAGACAATGATAATTGTGAGTAACTGTGTAAGACTCAGAATGTCTTGAAATAAACACGAAGTATGGTCCTAACGACTTGCGAATATTCACTGTTTGGTAAGTGTAATCTGTAATTCTCACGACTTGCGTATATTTACTGTTTTTGGAAGTGTAATCTGTAATTCTCATGAATTGCGTATATTTACTGTTTAGTAAGTGTAATCTGTAATTCTCACGACTTGCGTATATTTACTGTTTGGTAGGTGTAATCTGTAATTCTATTTTGCCACCACTCCCTAACCCTGAATTACACAATGTGACCGTTTGGTTACAAAGCGAAATAATTATTATTTCACTACTAATTTATTAGTTTTAACGTTTTTAAAGTGATTCCCCTTTTATTTTAACATGTTTTGATCTTTTATCCCGGAGAACTCTTCTCTTAGAGCGTTTTGTATTTTGGTAAGAACAACTTTTAGAAGATCACAGTGGGCTAAATTACTATCTACTGAATCTAGTAAGTACAAATTTTTATTTTTTTATCAAATAAGGAAAATTTCTGTTCTAAAAAAATATAAATGATAAAACTAATGTTTATACAGTAATAATGTAAGCTTAAGTTAGATATTTGTCATCATCGTTTGATAATATATGAAAAAATGGTATGTTACCATATGGTAACAGTGCGTCTATGTGGTTGATTTTTTCCCTGTAGTTTTTCCCTTTGGAATATGACAACTTACTAAAGAATAAATCTTTATAAGCAAAACAATTGTTTTATTCATAAAATAGTTTTAAATATCTAATATTTATAATTTTATCCTTTCATACTTTTATAAAATTATCAAGTTTATGATCTGTAAATAAATTAAAAAGTCTTTTTATAAATAGCATTATTAGAAGTATTAGATGATTATCAATAATATAAAATACATTTTTATGTATAGATATAATTTTTTTTGGTTGCATTTGATAATGTTCTTTTTTTCTTCTGTAGAATTCAAATATCAATGTCATGGATCAATCATGGTTTATGGAAGAATAAAGATGTACATATGATATCCGGGCCGTTCGTAATGACTCTGATGATAATGAGCTATTGTAGAAAGATGACGATAACGTAGATGAAACTTTCACAGTTAAGATATTAAGTTCAATTAACATACTTTTAAAAATACATTGTAATGTATATTTTCTCTTATACTAACTTATACCTTTTGAAAGAACAATTAAATATCATTCAATTAAATTTTAAAATAAACACTGACAAATAATATTTCAATTTGTTCTTTTCAGACCCAACAACACCAGTCTTTGAGAGTAAAATGATTGAAACAGCTGGTAATTCTTGACGTACTTCAGTCCAACCACAGCTAAAACACCAGTCTTTGAGAGTAAAATGATTGAAACAGCTGGTAATTCTTGA
>MUZC01001101.1:78468-102153 GCA_002072015.1 Radix auricularia | reverse complement strand
GCAAAATTTTGATCAGTTTCTATTTATAGTAACATTAAAAATGGCAGCTTAAAGAACTTCATGTAAGGGGGACAAACTGATAATTTTTAAGCTACAAACACCAAACCTGGCACCAAACCAGTTTATAATGCAAATCAAAATGTGAGACAGAAAATGCACAAGTTTGTTAAGTTTCTATTTTTATTTACATAAAAATAGCCACAAAAATTTTTGTTGAGTATAATGATAAATTGTTTACATTTTTGAATCTGGTTCAATTTGTGTTAGATGCTTGAACTGGATGTTGTACTGAAAAGTCGGCTCCACAGACAAAGCTGCATAAAGCAGGGCATTTTAATCCGGCCTTGTTGCACTTAAAACGCTTGGATCTGCATTTTTTTACAAGCACATTTCAACATTTCACAAGTCATAGATGCTTGTGGCTAAATAGTCCAAAAAGGCTGCCCTTGTCTGTCCATTAACTGCCAACCCCACTCACTTGGATCAGGAAGCACTGGTTGTCGTTCATGTGCCTGGCTCCAAATATGGCCTCCTTGATAAATTGCCCGATTGCAGTGCTGAAACAAGGCCTCACTCGTTGGGGGAATGTTTTCAATTTGGCGGCCAGTCTTTGTAAACATGTATTTCCTGGCACTGTTGACATCATGGCAGTTGCTACCTCTGTCATACAAAAGCGTCACAAAACGCTCCAGAACTGACATGTCCTTAGCCGTTAGTTCAAATGGAGCACAACACAGATTTTGAAATGTGGCTGTAACATGGTCGCATTTGCTCCAGACCTCCCAAGCTGTCTTATTGTCGATACCATTAAAACAGCTGATGGTGTCAAAACCGGTAAAACTGTGAAACAAAGGCAGACACTGGGCTCTGGCAACACCTGAAACTGTGCTTATGTCATGAGCTGCAATGTATCGGTAGTCTTTTCCTGTACCCATGGCAATCCATAATTCCAGGTGAGGGTGGCGAGTCATGGCAGCCACAGAAAGAACCACCACATCTGCGTCGACAGTGTGAATCAGAATCCTGCTGCAATGTTTCCTCAACACCATCTCCATCATCCAGTCTAGTTAAAAAGCCAGGTGACAGTGCACCACATTCACCAAACTTAGTCAGATTTTCAGCCAAAGTCACATATGTAGATCCTTGATTTGTTTGTCTGGCATTAGTGGGACACTGTAATTTTTCTTTGGTATTATTCTGACAAAGCGCACACATATCCCAGTTAGTGGTTTGAAAACTAGCAGCATCTTGGTTTCCATGATTATCCATGGCTAAATAAAAAGTGGCTGCACAATCTAAAAGAAAGAGAAAAATAAATGTTTAAACAATTTCAAAAATCTCATAGACAGCAATCCAAAATTTATACTAAAGTTTAGATGCTATGACTCATGACGAATGATAATGAAATAGGTANTACTACTACTACTACCACTACTACTACTACTACTACTACTACTACTACACTACTACTATTAAAGTGTAAGTATTATTTAATTTGTAATTTAATTAATTTATTAATATGATTATCAATTATCACTACCAGTTTGTTGGGTTTTTTAAAATGTGATTACTGATCCAATATAAATTATCCGCATTCTATATACCGTATTGTCATTTATGTAGTTAATATGCTATGAATGTTTCTTTTTATTATATTTAATATGTATTTTTGTTTCCATGTAAAGCGCTGTGAGCCTGGCTCCTTGCTGGGATACAGCGCTATATAAATCATCATTTTATTATTATTATTATATTATCATTATCTAACAAAAATTAATGAACGCGCTTAGCAGCAAAAAAAAAGCTAGTACTTACCCATGCAAATCAATAAATCTTCGCCTTTTCGGAGCTTCCTAAGATACTTTCACTTTCTTTTTGTGTTCGGCCATCTTGCGATTCTGTTTGTGCCGCACTGTAATCTCGCACTGAAGGCTTTATTTTAATTCTTAAAGTATGTGTATTCGGTAATCAATAAAATAATCAAATAAGAAACAAAATTTAGTTAATTTTGCTATAAAAAAGGAATTTTTTTCTATGTTTACTGCTTTAGAAAACGTGTTGCAATATTTGAGTTGGAATTAAGTAAATTCCTACGCGTCAGCAAAGAATCCCTACGCTTTATGATAACATACGTTAAAAAAAACAAAGATTCGTTTTGGCTCTGTTTCTAAATTTAAAATATTATTATTTTTGAACACATTTTAACTCATGTCATGTTTGTAGCATGATGATGCATGATCTATATAAAAAAATGCAAAATAGAACCCTAGCTATTAATTTCTTGAGTTAAACGACTCAAATCTCTACAATGTAATTGTAACTGGTGTGAGAATCACTATGGATTATTCCAATGTCACGTGATTATCTCTTAGAGTATTGTTATGAACTCTTAACAGAGAACATTGTTGAGTTTGTGTTAGGCACAAGATCAGATAGGACAGGCAAGAACTAGGTGTCCGAGATTACGGTTTCATGAAGAAGTGATTTTACTACGCATGGCCGAGAAAGTGGGGCCTGTCGTGAAGAGACGGTCTCGACACATTTACTAGTTTATACTTGAATGACAGCTAAGTTATATATATACACACAACCATTCTAAGGCTATCGGTCTCGACACATTTACTATAGTTTATACTTGAATGACAGCTATGTTACATATATACACACAGCCATTCTAAGGCTATCGGTCTCGACACATTTACTAGTTTATACTTGAATGACAGCTATGTTACATATATACACAAACAGACATTCTAATGCTATCGGTCTCGACACATTTACTAGTTTATACTTGAATGACAGCTATGTTACATACACACACAGCCATTCTAAGGCTATCGGTCTCGACACATTTACTAGTTTATACTTGAATGACAGCTATGTTACATATACACACACACACAGCCATTCTAAGGCTATCGGTCTCGACACATTTACTTATAGTTTATACTTGAATGACAGCTATGTTACATATATACACACACATCCATTCTAAGGCTATCTAGTGACTAAAACTCCGAACTATTATCTGTACAGGTGAACTGTCTTTATGTCATTGTATGAGTAGAGTTCACAATAGATATCATTACATTCGTGACCAGTGATTCTCATACCTTGACAACAACATTTGTGACCAGTGATTCTCATACCTTGACAACAACGTTTGTGACCAGTGATTCTCATGCCATGACACCGACGTTTGTGACCAGTGATTCTCATACCTTGACATCAACATTTTTGACAAATGATTTTGATACCTTAAACAAAATTTGTGATTGGGGTGAAATATAAAATATTTTTTTGTAAATACTATTTTTTTTTGTTTTATTTTAACAGTAATCTTCTTGGTTTACTTTTGTCTGAATAAATTATTGGTTAAAAAATATTTTAAAAAATCATTTTACAGGTACAACAAATGTTATTTTTAAATGTAAGGTATGTACTTTAGAAGTGGCTGGAGGGAAGTCAACACACTCTAATTTGTGTCGGTTCAACTGTTTGTTTGTTTGTTGTCGTCAATTTATTTTTATTTTTTAAAATCTCATTCGTGTTTAAATCTGGCCTGGGGACAAAGTATGATTTCTGTAAATTAACTGATAATTACCGTAAATAATTAATTGTCTCTCTTATTTTTTTAAAGTCAAGATACAAAATAAGGGCTTAAGTCCTAAGTTATTCATTGTTTCAAATATAAACATTGATTTTAAAAAAGGCGATGCCGAAGTAATGTGTTGCTATCAATAATTGACACATTGGAATGTATGTTGCCAAGCAAATAAACTCATAAACTTGAAGATATTAGACCGACGTCCATCATCTCTACCAGGACCACCACCGTCATTGGAGCATGGAATGTACGCACGATGTATGAGACTGGTAAAACAACACAAATAGTCACTGAGATGAGCAGCTATAAAGTAAAAACAGTCACTGAGACGAGCAACTATAAAGTATAAACTAGGAATCAGATAAGAGAGATGGGCTGGGTGTGGTCAGACAAATTACAGGAGAGATGCTGTTTTTTAGGACGTGTGTAATACAATGACATCGTTTTGTGTTTAAACTTCCATTTTAACAAAATATAAATTTTGTTAACGTGTTGTTTTTTAAGGTTTATATTTGACAAGCCATGCAAGCGATAAATTACATGAGATTTTTTCCCATTCATCCCCATATGAAACAAGGAAAGTAACTTCCATCCCTACCTCTATCAAAGTGTTATATTAAAAAAATGAGTATGTGTTGTATTTTCTAATTTGAATTTAATGTCTCATGTATTATTACTACTTTCCACTCTGTTTTCTATCCTCCTGTTTTTAAGTTAGTGATAACATTATGGTGTTACGTTTTTTGTACGCTTTATAAAGATATTGTTATAACGCACGACATTTTTAACGTTGATAGATTTGTTGAGATAAATGTAAATGTATTATACGATTGGCTACATTTCTTAGACTTACAATTGAGTTTTTTAACTGAAGATTTACATTTTTGTGATACTAGTTAGATGTAAGCAAGATAACTGTTACAGCTAATGTTAAAAATACTGGCACTAAATTTTTTTGAGAAGTGTAATAACAACTAATGTTATATTTGAAATAATTATGTTTTTAAAAAATCTTTTTGGCACTTCAAGCTCATAGAATAAGTAAGCGTATAGAAAGGCGTCTTTTGGTTGCATTAGTTTAATGTTAACAAGTTTTAAAAACTTTAGCAGATCAGTGTAATAATAGACCTTATTTTTTAAGACTTTTTTACAGACTTTAGTCTGATGTTACAGATGTAGATGAAAACTTTGTATTTTATTTTGACATTGTCACTTTTTCTGTTTCAAACACATATAACGTTTTTTTTTAATAATAAAGTTGGGTATCCGTTAGCCTCAATATTAAACCACAAACAGAGTTAGACACTTTTAGATTTATCCACATAATGTAATATTACTAACCACTAGGATTAAGACGTATGTTTTTCTATAAAATGAGGGGTAGGACTGCAATCAGGCTTATACAAAATTCAATGGAAAAGACGTAAACAAGGTATGGGTTAGCCTGACCGGACGTAACAAAACAGCGAACGTTTCGGCAAAGAGCCTTTATCAACGAACATACAAGACACAAACAAAACGAAAATAAAAATAAAAAAAAATATTTAAAAAAATGAGAAATGAAGGAACTTAGCTGCAGTGGAATCCGAAGTATCCAAAGAAAAAGTGATACTTTGGATACTTCGGATTCCACTGCAGCTAAGTTCCTTCATTTCTCATTTTTTATTTTTTTTATTTTCGTTTCATTAAATTTTGTTTTTCTATAACCGCACTAAGACATCACATTTATAAGTTCATCCATTTGATGACACATTCACCAATGATATAAGGAGTTTCATTTGTTTAAATATCACACACTGAAGCAATCACTGTATAGGTTTGTTAAAAATGAAATACCGAACAAACTGGTTCAACAACCATTTGATATATCATGAGCATGTTCCCACACACTTAATTTATTCACGCCCCAAACCCACATATGACCACAACCAAAACCCACATATGACCACACCCCAAGCTTACATATGAACACGCCCCAAACCCACTCATGACAACACCACAAACCCACATATGACCACACTCCAAACCAACATATAACCACACCCAAACCCACATATGACCACACCACCCACATGTTGTCACACCAACAAACATGTAAGTTCAGGTAAATTCATCTTTCAATAAACATTAAAAAGACACAAACAATAATAATATATAGAAGTCAAACAATTCATTTCTATATGTTTATTAAGTCTAATAAAACAAGACACACATGTTCTAAAATGGCATTCAATAAACATTTTTTTTAAAAAAACAACAAGAAAAAAAAAAACGAATTATATGAAATTTAACTATTAAATGTACTTTAAAGTTCTACAAATATTGACATGTAAATGAAAGGAAAAACCAAATGTTACCAAAAATTCTAAATTAAAGCAAACAATAGTGGATTAAGTTTTCTAAATAGTTGCAGATTAAAAAAAAAATAAAATAAAGAACTGTATAATTGTATGTGAATATGTTGTATAAACAAGGAAGAACTTAATAGAAGGGTGGGGTGTATTATTTTTACATTGTGCGTATATAAGGGGGGGTTAATAGTGCTGTCTTATACATTCATTCAAATGTTGTAAATGTTCTTAGAAAATGATTTTGTAAACAAAAGTTTTCAATATTAACATATTATAATTACATAAAATTAGTTAATTAATGATAAGGGTGCCGACATTATTGTTGAGAGTGTAGAAACTGGTGTGGGGGGCGCACATGACGTGGAAGATGTTGCTCTTTATTACAATAATAATAATTTGATAAACGTTTGTATCAGGTAAATATATGAACAATAAAATGTGTATCCTAATATTTTATAATTACATGAGATAGGAATGTTGGAGGTAGGGTGCCGACAATGGTGGTGAGGGCGCACATTGGGCGTGGTGTTGTGGTGTACATGGGGTGTGGTGTTGATATGTGCATGGGGCGTGGTAGAGGGTGTTGTCTATTACAACAATCAACAGTTGATAAAAGCTTGTATAAAGTATTTAAAATATTATAACATTGTTTACATTATCGTTATTAGCTTCCAGTCCCAACCAGTGCCACTAAAATTTCTTCCCTCAGAGTTGACCCCACTGTGGACATGGTGGTCATACAACCAGCCATTATCATACCCCAGTGGGTGGACATAACCCCCACTACTGCCTGGACATGTACATGTTGTGTACGTGTACTTGGTCCTACCATCACTCACCTTGTACCTGTCTATCCAGTGTCCTACAGAGATCTGTTTAGGACATCCATGTGGATGTGATACTATCAATGTCAAATTGTCTCCACATCCCTCGTATTTGTTGTTTACCTTCTTCCATAGATCCAACCAGTGTCTCACCATCTTGTCCAGTTTGTCCAGTAAATCTACGTCACATGTCTCACATTTCAACCAACACCTGTCTTCCTCAATGTTTGCATCAACCACCGTCCAGCCAACAAGAGTGACCACTGGACTATCTTGTCCATCAAAGAACAATCTACACGTGGTGTGTCTCGCCTCAAGGTCATCAAACACCACGTGTCTGGCCGTGAGCATCCCTACCTCCCTCCACACTTTGCTGGGTGTGTCCGAGTGTTGACACTTGTGACATGGACAAGATCCCTTGCTGTATTTAATGTTTACACCCCTCACCATCCCAGTCCCTAGTCGCATGACGTCACTTCCTCTCATGTCATAAAATGGATATGGTTGTTTGGTGTTTGGCCAAAACTCTGGTCTTTCTGTACTGGTCATTTTAACATTTACCCTGACAGTGAGGTCAGCTACAACTTTGATGTACTCAACTAGGAGGTTGTCATGGTTACCTTCAGGCAGGTGATTGATGTTAAAATCGTTGACAGGTACAAACTGTTTGTGACCTGGATTCTTCTTACAGCCAACAAGATGTTTGTGTAGATCTGCTTCTCCTCCTTCTGACACTAGGGTTTCATGTGTACCTGAAAAGGTCATCAAACAAAGTACATTTTAATCAATATGTTACACCCCTTTCTTACTTTTTTGTCTCTGTTGAACTAGATTTCATTAAGTCTATTCTTTCATTTCAATAGATTTAAAGAGCAATTTGTGAGATTATTTGTAGACAATAATTTATGTAAGAAATACAATGTTTAGATACTTGTATTATTGTATACATTACAATTGAATTACCTTTTAATTGTGTTATGTTGTAGTTACACTAAAAAATATTTTAAATTATCATATATATATATTTATATTTATGAAATTTTATTTAAAACAATATATACCATAGAAAAGACTTGATTTGTCGTTCATGTTACATCTGCCATCTTTGACATCTGTTTTTCTGTCATGTGTGTCATATTCACCTCGGATGTGCTCTTGACTATTTTCTGAAAGAATAGTTTTCTAATGTATTCCTATTGTATTGACTATTACTAATTAAAATTATTAATGTACTGCCACTTTCTCTCTCTCTGTTGATTTCCTTGTCACTATTTCTGTCTGTGTTTACTTCTCTCTCGAAATTTATCTAGGTGTCTAAATTTCTCTATCTCTATCTGGCTCTCTATCTCTATCCCCCTCTCCCTAACTTATCTCTATCACTATCTATCTCCCTCTCTATCTCTTTTCCCCTCTCTATCTCTTTCCCCTCTCTCTCCCTCACTTATCTATCTATCTATCTATCTATCTATCTATCTATCTATCTATCTATCTATCTATCTATCTATCTATCTATCTATCTATCTATCTATCGATCTATCTATCTATCTGTCTGTCTGTCTGTCTGTCTATCTATCTATCTATCTATCTCTCTGTATGTCTGTCTGTCTTATCATTTAAATAAAATAATACAAAAAGTATTCAATAAATAATGGGAAAAAAATATTTTAAATCTTTAAGAACTAACATGTTACCATTATTTTCCAATTTTCTTATCCTTAAACCAATAGTTAAAAAAAAAAAAATCAATCAATAATGGGAAAAATTATTTTAAATTTATAAGAGTTAAGATGTTACCTTTGTTTTGCTTTTCTGACACCAGACCAACCTTCTTTAAAGCATTCTGAAAATTTTAAAGTGTAAAACAATTATTATTTTTAAAAGACAAATAATTAATACCATTTTAATTGAAATACAATTTAATTGTCAGTAAATATATAGTAGTTCCTATTTGTTTTTAATAACGACAATTTGAGTATATAGCCGCAAGAGAAAAGAGCCGTGACATTAAATTACGCAACAGTTAATTAACTTCATTTACTGTGAACATTTGGGATGAAATACATAAACCGTCACCATCAGGAATCAGGTCTCAGTTTAATTTCAAACTATTATTATCCTTTAGAATTTTTAAAAATAATTGATTATTAAAAATGTAAATAAAACATTAATATCATTGTTATATATATATATATGCTCTGACAGTTACAATAAAATAAAACGTGAAATACGATCAAAAGATTTTCTGCTCAATGTTAGCAAGTCAGTAACTATCACTATATTCTTTGGTGTAATCATACGGCGCGCCTGTAGTCTGCAATTAGTTATCCTTTCCCTTTTATTAAATGACTACGATTCTACGATACATTGGTCTTAGTCTTTTATGATTACTAAAGGAAATTTTTAATTAAAATAACTTTATTACTTTAAATGATAAAAAATATAGGGGTATAGGTCTTCAAATATTAAAAATATTTTTTTTGTGTGTGTGCACAATTTATAATATTTTAAGAGAAATGTTATTTTTGGGGTATTAAGAAAAATATTATAGTGTTGTGTAGATTTTGTATTTTAAAAATATCAACAGGAAAATAGTAACAGTTATATTTTTTAAAGTAAATTAAATAATAATTTATCGTAAGTGATCAAACGCTGAATTTATTTCAATTACATAAATTTTGTAAATTTTAATTAAAAATTATATTTAGCATATGTTAAAATTTTTTAAATGATACTTAGATACAGTTGATATTTATATGTTTTTTTCCTAGCTTGTTAGTCTTTAAACTTTAGTCTTTAGGTTCCATGGTTACGTGAAGCTTAATATATATATTCTTGTTTACTTCAAATTCGAAACAATCAAAATGATTTATCACTTAAATCAATTCATGAAACGTAATAAATATTATATACATAATTTAGATTAAATAAATACTATCATTTATTATTATTTGGCTGCGGTGGCAGCAGTAACAGCTGAAGTTGTTGTTTTCATGTTGAATGTTGTAGAAATGAGCTGGACACTGGTCCTGGTCATAGGCCAAGGCCAAGACTAGTCTCTAGTCTAGTTGAACTTAGATTCTTAAAATAAAAATGTATACTGTTATGTATTAAATTGTGCATATGCACTTAGATTCTATGTGTTATTAATATTTATTTTCTAAAAGTATAATATATACAAAATTACACAATATTTTTTAAAAAAGAATCGTCCTTGTTTGTAGTAAGTAAGGGAATTTGTATATAATATTATTAATATTATTAAGCTTAATAAATTATTTTATTACTTAAGCCAAGTTCATATATTAAGAAATCTACCAAAGTACAGTGATGATATGTGGTATAAAAATATAAGAAGATTATTCTAAAATATTGGGTTTAATTTTTTGTTTTTATTTACTATTTCTATTACTATTAATAACATATTAATAATTTTACTATTAATTAAATAATGACAAAAGGACCATTTCCTTGTCTAAGAACAGAGAACACAAAATATATATATTCAAATTAACTACGTTTAATTTATAATATATCATAAACTGATTAAACTAAATGTGCATTTATACCCAAAAATGACAAAATTTTAATACTAATGGTGCTTGGTCAAAAGGGCGGATTAAGACTCCATTGGGCCCTTGGCAGTAATCAAATGGGGGCCCTATCCAGCCAGCATCTCTTTCAATAAAATGATTGCTATCAGCTAATATAATACTGTAATAAATAGTCTATTGGTTCATTTATTATGCTTTGTCTGTACTACGGGAACGGCTTTCCTAACAAAAAAATCATGTTAAGCCTGGTACCTATTGGAATTCAGGACGTGTTAGCGCATTTTCGTATTATGTATCAGTACTTATGTTAGATATCAGAATTATGTAGTTATCAGTAATTGTGTTTAGATTTTAGACATATTTTATGAATTTTCTTGTGTAATGAATATACCTGACATTTTTTTTATTTAAAAGTCATTTCTTTACATTTAAAAATAAAATTCTCTTTAATCCAACTACAAGTCACCACAAATGATGACGTAAAACTCTCTAAACTTTTACACATATTCTAATGACGTCAACTAAAAAAAAAATAATTCTTTTGCACGCTTTCGTACGACTCTTCAATGCTTGAAGGATTATGTATTTAACTTCCGACAATGGCGGCCTTTCCATGCGCTAGTGTTAGCTCTCGATTTGAAATATTTTTTGGTAGTTTTAACGGGGTTTTTTAACGAATCGAGTAACTGAGTGTTGATGCACAAATGGCAGGTCAGGGCATACAAAAAACATATATACATCATGGGTCTAGGACTTATGGATGCTGTGATCAAGGGTGATGACAGACGGACGGACGGACGGACAAAACGGGTGCAATAGCGATTTCGACATCTCGAAAATGCGCTAAAAATATTAATAATGAAAAAAAAATAACACAAATAAATAACTGTGTGAAGTGTTTATTGGTTTATTAAATTTGAGTGCATGAAAAAAATTTTTTTAAAAATATTTCACGTGTGGGAATTGATCCCGACATCCCTTACACATCAAGCACAAACTCTTCCACACGGCCAGCAGAGCTTATCAAAATTGGAAAATTTTAATAATATAAACAATATTCTATAATATGATCTCTTAGTGAGCCATACAAGTCAAGTTTTTTTTATTATTAAGGACTATCGGGTCTGAATAGCCATCAGATTAATAGATACGAATTATTAATTTATTTGACTTATTATATTTTGAAGGGATGGTGCAAACATTTGTACACTTTCATAATAAAATATAAATAGTTTTGGTGCCACTAAACAACCGGGAGGGCCCCTGGCCACTGGCAATAGCCCGTTCAGCCCCCTCTTAATCCACCATAGCTTGGTCCTAATATAATTCATTTGTCATTTATCATTTTATTCAATGTTCTGTTACTCACTGTTACTCATGAGATATCTTTTATCTTATTTATATTAATTAATACTTTGACTTTAATATATTTTTAAATATTAATAACTGATTATTCATTTTAAATTACTTAATTTAAAACCTTATTGTTCATCATGTTCATGATGTCTATTGTGGCCTTAATTTTAACCATTATTAAATACAATAATAGACAAAGGTAAACATGTAATTTTCTCATTAATATATTAGTTAATTTACTGTAAATATCACATGGTCATTAGCCATAATAATAATGTTTTTATTGAAATTTCAATTTTTTAAAATTATTATATAATATTGAATTGATATTTTTGTTTAATGCATTCTTAAGCTATACAGTAAATTTATGTATAAATTGTTTTGTTTAAGCACAACTATATCATATGATTTTAAAATTATTTTAAAGTTTGTTTGTTTATTTTAAAAAAAAATTTATTACTATTTTTTTTTTTGCAACTGCATAGTAAATATGAAAAGAAATTATTTAAATTTATTTAATACTCATACAAAAATAATTTAATGTAACTTTACTTCTCATCTAGCTTTTTCTGGAAAAAAGGGAAATTCTTAAACATTGCTTAGACCATATTTATTTTATTTCATTATATTTGCAATATTTAAAAAAAAATATTTAAACAATATTATTTTAATAAAAGATTTGCCAAATTCTCAAACAATGTTTAGACAATATTTATTTTATTAAGATATTTGCTACATTCTTAAACAATATTTAGACAATATTTATTTTAATAACATATTTGCCACATTCTTAAACAAAGTTAAGACAATATTTATTTTATTAAAAAATTTGCCATATTCTTAAACAATGCTCATTCTTAAACAATATTTAGACAATATTATTTTAATAAGAAATTTGCCACATTCTTAAACAATGTTTAAACAATATTTATTTTCTTAAGATATTTCCAACATTCAATGTTGTGTCACATCTACTCCATCTGCCATGAATGTAAGTAAAAAGTTTTTTCTTCTTTAAAATTTGTGGAAGATGGGAGATGTTTCCCCAACATAATTAAAGGAAAGATTCGTCTACTGTTATAGTTATCATTCAAAAGAAATCTTTAAAATAACAAAGCTAGTATTATCTTAAATAATTTAATTCAAGACTGTAATACACTAAAAAGGATTTTGTTACAATTGTGTTAGGTAAGTATTTTTTTTACAGGTATAATGAAAAGTATTTGTTTAAAAAATTAGACCTACTCCTACTAGTTAAGAATTTTTTTTAAAAATTTACTTTATTGTTAAAGTATATATTTATAGGTTAAATATATGTGCTTCCTTTTTTGATTGGAGTAAGAAACATTAAAATTTCAATACTTATCTAGACACATTTATTATTTCATTGGAATATTAAAATAACATAAAAAAGTTAAACATCTTTATTACATCAACTAACATAATATTAAATACTCTCTCATTGTTATAATTATATAATATAATGTTAAAAAAAATACTACTATTATAATTTATTAATTTTAATATAATTATTTGTTTTAAAGCTTTCAATGTTTTCCAATAATTTTTATATAAATATGCATTAATATTGTAACAGTTTACAATATTATTTTGCTATTTTTCTCTTTTCAATTATTAATGAGAAAGGTAAAAAAAAAAATTTTTTTTTGTTGAGATTATTTATATTCTTATAGATAAAAAATTACGTTTTTTTTTTAAAAATTAGTTTTCAATTTTCAATCCTTACCTCAAAGTTTTCCATTTAAGTGACCATCATAAAATCATTTCTAAAATTTTATACATAAACTTATCATTTTTCTACTATTTCTAATGTAAATTTATTCTGGTTTGTTTTAGTAGCTGTCAGTATTTAATTTAAAAGTATTAAAACATACATCACTGTCTAAAATCTATCTAAATTACTTATGTAGGCTTACAAGTCTACTATTGCATATTTTATCAATGTCATTCTTCTATTTAACACTGAGTTACATATTGATAATAATACCATATGTATTATCGGTGATTCCTAAATTAGATTTTTATTCTAGAATTTGTATGACATTTTACAATAACTAGGACTTAGACCTTCTCCCATTTGTTAAGAAATGATTCAAAGTAACATATCTAAAATTGAATCAATTAAAAGAAATAAAAGAAATATACATTTTTACAGTTTTTTTTTTATTGATATCAGTTATATTTTGGTTTAATTTGTTGTGAATATACATACACATTGTTTTATCACAGAAATTTATTTAATCTTAATTTTATTTTAAATTTGTTTGTTTTAAGGCCTTAAAATGTTTTAAGGCTTATTATAAATAAAAACAACTTGATAAAGTAAAAAATGTGTGATATTTTACTCTAAAGTTTCTTGTTTTACTGTTGGTAAGAGTAAGAGAGACAAAAGAAATATTTCTTTTTATTGAGATAGTTTTAACATATTATATGGATTTTTTTGTCTCATTAAAGATAGTTTTAAAAGAAATTTTCTATTTTTATTCAATTTAGAACATCAAACAATAATATTAAAATAAGGATAAAATATTTTGGGTAATCATAATGACATAATAAAATGAAACATGATGCTAACAAAATTGTGTTAATATTTTCCGTTAGGGCTGTCAATTTTAAAAAAAATGCTGCCCGGGTACCCGTCCAAATTTCGAACGGGTACCCGGGTTACCCGTTCAAAACATCGAATAATTTTCACCGTCATACACCTATACTATGCAACCAAGCCACCTTCCATGCCCCTTATTTCTCAGTAACCACACGGCCGACGTCTAAAAGTGACGTCACGTGATTTAGGCTGATTTATACCCCACCCCCGCCATTGTCACAAAAACTTAGAACCCACTTAGAACAAAGATTTGCCGCCGCCGCCCCCTCCCTCATAATAGCTGTACTTTTTGAAAATGAGCATTTGTGAAATAACTTTATTGTCACTTAAGTTTGTATTTAATGTGAAGTTGAACTCTATTAAATCGATACACGTGTAAATCAATGGAAATCGTAAATAAATAAATTGTAAGCATTCAAGTTTTTAGTGGAACTTTCATTTTAAGTTGCACGTTTGATGTGATGTCACATTTCTAAAACATACACCCCCTTTCGTCACAAATGTATGATCGCCTTCTCCGTAGGTGCTAAACGTCATTTTATTTTATTAGACTGTTAGTAACTAATTTATTGACTTTAAAAAAGGTACACATTTTGGTGTATTATTTTTTTTATTGAGGCACTCGTGGTAAAGAACACGGGAGGAGAGGGTGGAGCTAAACAACGTCTACAATCAGAAATCCTATGTCGGCGTATTTCAAAGTACTTTAATATTAAAGCAGAGACGTTTATATTAAAAATACCAAACACGGCCTCAATCATCTCTATGCAGTCCCGCCCCACGGCTGACGACTTGCCCATTGTTAGTAACTGATTAATTTATTAACTTTAAATACTGACAACCTTGTACATCAGTTTTTCTAGGTCAACACGTGTTAATTCACACAAGAAGCACAATCGAATGCAAGGGGTGTGGGTTATATGAATGAAGGGAGGAGAGGGGGTAGATAAACAACATTAGCTAGTATCAATCGGCGTATTTCAAAGCGAAGTTATTGTCACAGAAGGGATTTTTTTTACTAAAAAATGTCGATTTTATCTCTAACATCATTATTTTTGGCTGAGGACTTTTATTGTCCTTATCTATATGATTCTTTTAAAGCGCCAAAACCTTTTTGTGTTTGCGATTTCTGTTTCACGTAGAGAGAAAAAGATGTATCAAAGTACATTTCCCGTTGACAGACATTTCTCCTTAGATGTAATTTACTGCATTTATTTCAAACATTTTCATTTTTAAAAAAAATTCGAAAAAAAAAAAATAAAAAAAAAAAAAGCCGAATGGGAGCCGAAGTTTGGCCTCCGTTAATATAGACATTGAAGTTACATTTTCACGGGTACCCGGGCGGAATTTTACTACCCGGGTAATCTGATGGCAACGGGTACCCGGGACGTACCCGTTGACAGGCCAATTTTCCGTTGCAGCAAATACAAATTAAATTATCCAAATAATGAATATTTTTTAAAAAAATGTTAAAATATATTTAAATTATCTAATAACTTCTTGGTTATATTTGGTACTTACCCCCATAATTCTTGATTTCAGGTTAATAAATGGATGATTGACTTATATCTGTCAAAGAGAATAACCATGTCATTTAAAGTGGAATATTTTTTAATCTTTTGAACTTTTTTAAAATAAAAAATATTCTGTTGAGTTAGAATTCAATGAGATAACTTGTAATGATGATTAAATAAACATGAGATTATATTTATATCAGATAAATAAATAATATATTATTATTATTATAGAATAAAATACATCATGTACATATTATAAGAAACTGATAATGTAAATCCATAATGCAATGGTAAACAATTTATATTATGAATAGGTTACTATTAATGCTAGCTTTCAAATTATTAAATGAGTGGATACATTAAGTTTCATGCAATTAAATTTGATTACTCGTCTGAATACTTTTCATCTATGTTTTTATGCTTAACATATAAATATACATAAATACACACAAGCACATATTTAGGTTTCTGGGGAATTGCATAAAGCTTTCTTAAATGAAACAAAAACTTTTTAAAAAAATATTCTATAAGTGTTTTTGATATTCCCATTAAACTAAACGTCTGTATATATGTAGGCCAAAAGTAATTAAACTTTTACTTTCAAATTACTGTGTGAAGTTAAATTTCATTTAATCAAATTAAAACTTTTCAACTAAATCAGCAATTAATTTTTTTTATTTTTTCAATTTCTTTGTTAGGGAAAAGGTATTTGGTATTGTAGAAGGATTGACACTAAGACAATTTAATTCTGTTATGTCACCAGTCAGGAATTATTAAAATTCCTAAATATTAGTAAATGTGATGCAAAACAAGAATATATAAACTATATAGATATACGGATGTTGTATTTCCATATAACTAAAGATTCGGTAAAACTTTACGTGGTAAATACATCAGATGACTTTTTCCACAATCAAAGTCTTTAAAAAAAATTATGACAAATTTATATTTTTAATCTTGATTTTGTTCATGGCTATATAGATAAAAGACATGTTTTATTGACCATTTTACTATTTAGAACTCGATGTTATAGGTTTTGGCAATGGGTGTGTGCTAAAACAAATACAAACCTTTTAGGTATAATGATTTGTAAGTCTGTGTCTACATATGTGTAAATCTATCGGTGACAATTTTTTTGTATGCTTATGTATGGACTGTAGGATTATTTGTCTCTGTGTCTGATTATATGTTAGTGTGTCTCTGTGACAACATATTTGTGTCTCTGTGACAACATATTTGTGTCTCTGTGTGACTAAAGTTTGTATGTCTATGTGTCTGTGTGTGACTATAGGTTTGCATGCCTTTGTGTGTTACAATAAGTTTGTATGTATCTGTGTTTGACTATAAGTTCTATGACGCTGTGGTTGTATATATGTTTGTAAATCTCTGTTCGTGACTTTTGGTATGAATGTCTCTTTGTATAAGAGTATAGCTCAGTATGAATATGGCTAACTATATGTTTGTATGTCTTTCTGTGTTTGACTATAGGTTTGTATGTCTCTTATATGTTACAGACGCTCCTTCTGTACAGAAGATTATTGCGTCCTACGTATTTCTATGGTTTGTGTTTAGTCCTGTATTCTTACTAGAAAAGATGATAAAGTGGAGGCTTTCCTGGTTTCTTCAGGCAACCCATGCCACGCCCGAATACCGGACGGAAAGAAAGAAAACTTGTATGTGTTTGTTCTTGCATATGGAATAAGAAAGGTGTTTTTAACTTTATGTCTATTTGAGGGTTGTATTAGGTTATCTTTGTGCTGTATTTCTAAATTAGAATTAATTACCTTATGTATAATTACTACTTTACTCTTGGTTCTTCTATCCTCTAGTGTTTCAAGGTTTAATAATTTAACTAACGGTGTTACTCTTGTCAGTTTTGAATATTCTCCAGTAATGAATCTGGCAGCTCTTTTTTGGATCTGTTCTAACTTATCAATATTTACTTTGGTGGATGGATCCCATACAGAAGATGCATATTCTAGTGTAGGTCTCACCAGGGTGAGGTAGCATTTTAGTTTTATATCTTTGTTACATTTGTAAAAGTTTCTTTTTATAAAGCCTAAGGTTTTGTTTGATTTTTTAATAACTTCATTGACATGGAGATTCCAAGATAGTTTCTCATTTATTATGACTCCTAAGTATTTCGCATCTTTAGTTTGGGTTAGTTCTTTTCCATGAATGAAATATTTTGAATTTATTTGTTTCTTTTTCTTTGTTACTCTTAGCAGTTGACATTTTTCTGGGTGGAAGGACATACTCCAGTTAGTTTCCCATTTTATTAATTCATCTAAGTCTTTTTGTAAAATTTTGCTATCTTGTTCTGACTTGATTGTTCTATAGATTATACAATCATCAGCAAATAACCTAACTTTAGTTCCTGTTGAGATATTGTTGGGTAAGTCATTTATATAAATTAAAAATAGTAAGGGACCTAGGACAGTTCCTTGTGGAACTCCTGAGTTAACCTTTATTGGTGTAGATTTAGATCCATTAATTATTACAGTTTGCTCCCTACCCAATAGGAAATCTTGGATCCAGTGATGTAAGGGACCTGAGATTCCAAAGTATTTAAGTTTTTTGAGTAAACTAAGGTGGTGAACTTTGTCGAATGCTTTTGAGAAGTCTAGTAATATTGTATCTATTTGATCATTATTATCTAAGCCTTTTGATAGATCATCTATTAGGCCTATCAATTGTGTTTCACATGATCTGTTCTTTCTAAAGCCATGTTGGTGTGGGCATAGGGCATTATATTTGTCAAGGTGGTTAACTATTCTGCTATATATTATGTGTTCCAGTAATTTACATGTGATACTAGTAAGTGATACAGGTCTGTAATTACCAGGGTCGGACTTATCACCTTTCTTAAAGAGTGGCGTTACATTGGCTAATTTCCAATCCTGGGGCACTTTACCCTGGTTTAGAGAGGCTTGAAAAAGAACTACAAGGATTGGGGACAGTTCATTGCTTAATTCTTTTAATAACCTGGCAGGTAATTCATCTGGGCCAGTAGCTTTGTTTATTTTTAAGTTTTTTAGGAGTGAATGTATACCTATCTCATCTACAGTTATGTTACCTATTTCTTCCAATTTCTTTAAATTTCCTTGTCGCCTGAGGCAGAAAATGATGATACAAAATATTTGTTAAGGAAATTAGCTTTATTTTCATTATCATTATAGGTTTTATTATTTGAGCCTCTTAGTGAAGACTCCATTTTTTTAGATTTGATAAAGGAACATAAGTTTTTATTGTTATCTTTAGTTATCACATTGTTTATATAATTATTTTGGAGGTTACGGCTTAGTTTTTGTGTCAGGTGTTTAATTTTTAAGTATTTTTTGTGTATCCTTTCTAAATTGGTAGCCTTAAATTTCTTAAATAAATTCTCCTTTAGTTTGCAATACTTTTTTAATTTAAAATTGAACCAGCATTTATTAATTCTATTTGAAGTTATTTTTGTTGGAACATTCTGATCCATTATGGTTTTTAGATTTGTTTTTATTTCCTTCCATATTTCTTCTACAGGGCTAACTATGCTGAATTAACTTAGGAAACTTTGTTGGAAATGAGAAGCTTGATTGGTGTAATTTTATTAAGTTGCATTTATTCCAAAGATATAAATTGTTCTTCTAGGCATCTTATTTATTTTAGTTTTTATTGTGTTGGTTACCCTAACAATATCATGGTCAGACAGCCCAGGAATTATTGTGCAGTCTACTACTAGCCCTGGTCTGTTTGTTAGGAATAAATCTAGTAGTTTGTTTTTCCTAGTTGGTTTTTTTACTATCTGTTCTAGATTTATGAAGTTTATTGTGTTTAAAAAATGTTCATTAATTTCTTTATTATTTTGGTGGCTATCAATTGTGTATTTTTTCCAATTTATATCTGGAAGATTTAAGTCTCTGTGTGTGACTATATGATTCTATGTTCCTGTGTGAGATTATGTCTGTGTGTTAATATAGGTTGATTTGTCTATAAGTTTTTCACTACATGTATGGTTTGTCATTAAAAAATATATAATTGAATGATATCGAGTATTTGTTAAAACTATGCTCTTGTTCCTATTGCTACCAATATGTTATAATACTGAACACTATTTTCATTTAAAAAGACATTTAAAATATGGCTTACATCAGCTCTAGCATTTATCACAATAAAATCCATTCAATCCGTACCAAAAAAACTTTTCACGACGTCACGTGACTCTTGTGTCTAGCTTCAGCGATTATGGAACTTATTGCCATGACAAATGTGAGACATGAAACTACACCAGTGCTTCTCAATTATTCAATTTCATCCCCCCCCCCTACGTAACAAGAAAGCATTTTGCGTCCTCCCCCCTTTTTGAGACGACAAATTATATCAAATTGTTTTAAGTACACATTTGCTGAGATCACACCCCCCCTTGCGGCACCTCAAGCCCTCTTTTGTGTAGTTTGAAATGAAATAGTTGTACATACGTGAAGTCTTTTGTAGTTTGAGATGAAATAATTGTACATACGTGAAGTCTTGTGTAGTTTGAGATGAAATAGTTGTACATGCGTGAAGTCTTGTGTAGTTTGAGATGAAATAGTTGTACATACTCGAAGTTTTGTGCAGCTTATAATGGTCAACACCTGATGGCAGTCACTTAAATAGTAGACTAAAGATGATATGAAGTCACGTGACATGCCTCGTGACGATAAAACAACTGATATCATTGAAATGATTCTATTATTGTAACCACTTTAAATAAATCTGATTAAAATGTGTATCTTCTGTGTTTACATAAGCACATTAACATTAGCCATTGGATTACTTGCTTTATTAGGTTATAGTTTGATATGATATGTAGGGGGCGGGGCTAGAAACCGTGTCTTATCTTATATGTTACAGACGCTCATTCTGTCCGAAACATTATTGCATCCTACGTATTTACCAGTCGTTTTTATAAATAAATGTGTTTAGCAAACAAGAAAAATATAATAAAATATTAGTTATACATTCATTAACTGGTGCAAATATTAATTTGTTTTCAGTTATAAAAATTTATCAAAAATTGTTTCAAATTACATTTACATCTTTACGTGTCAGAGTTCAATGGCCAAACAAAATCAGCAACAGAGAACTGTGGAGGCGGACAAAACAGAAGTCATTTGAGAAAGAGATTCCTCAGAAGCGGTTGAGGTGGATTGGTCATACACTAAGAAAACATGCTTCCAATATAAGCCAATCCCTGAAATGGAACCCACAGGGTAAGCAGCAAAGAAACATTTTGCGGCAAGAATTTGAGTCAGACATTAATATAATTTTATATGACTGGGAGATCCTAGAGAAGCTGACCCGTGATAGACATTCTTGGAGGTATTTCGTATTTGGCGATTGCCTTTGAGGAATCGCAGGTAATTAGTGGATGCCCCTCGTTGACAAGAAAGCTTCACAACCACAAGAGGATGTTATAAATTATTTCTATTGTCGTAACATCAATTGTCCGTACTGGTGGCCCTAGAATCAATGTTATAGTCACAAATTTAAATCTGAGTCTTAGTAGTCTTATAAACATTGCTCTAACATAAAACCCTTAGCAGAAAGCATAAAATGATCAACGTTATTGAGTATTGAATAAACATAATTTGTTTTTTAAAAGAACCATTAACATGTTTCTCTAGAATGAAATTAATGTAACTAGTTGTCTCTACAATAAAATACACTCAATAACATAATTTCACCAAAGTCGTCCTGTGACCGTTCAATACATTTAGATATCTCTTATCTCTACTACACGGCAGCCAGCCTGATATCTTTTATCAACAATGTGAAACAGATATGAACCACGCATCAGCATCCAATAAAAACATGTTAGTTCAATACATTGTGTTTAATTTTTGTCCATTGTATTACCGAAAAAAAGGAAAAATCTCTGCTACAGTATTTTATGTATTTTCCTCTCCCTAATTGGCATGTGAGGGCCTGTCTAGAGTGTCTAGAGGTGTCTATGTGAGGGTCTGTCTAGGGTGTCTAGAGGTGTCCATGTGAGGCTCTGTCTAGGGTGTCTAGAGGTGTCCATGTGAGGGTCTGTCTAGGTGGTCTAGAGGTGTCCATGTGAGGGTCTGTCTAGGGGATCTAGATTTGTCCATATGAGGGTCTGTCTAGGGGGTCTAGAGGTATCCATGTGAGGCTCTGTCTAGGGGGTCTAGAGGTGTCCATGTGAGGGTCTGTCTTGGGGGTATACAGGTGTCCATGTGAGGGACTTTCTAGGGGTTCGAGCGATATCTATGTGATTGACTGTGTGGGTTGTTTAGAGATTTCTATAAGAGGGTCTGTCTGGAAGGTTTATAGATGTTCATATGATTGTCTGTGTGGTCTGGAAATGTCTATGTGAGAGTCTGTCTTGGTAATTTAGAAATGTCTATGTGAGAGTCTGTCTTGGTAATTTAGAAATGTCTATGTGTGAGTCTGTCTAGGTAATTTAGAAATGTCTATGTGAGAGTCTGTCTTGGTAATTTAGAAATGTCTATGTGAGAGTCTGTCTTGGTAATTTAGAAATGTCTATGTGAGAGTCTGTCTTGGTAATTTAGAAATATCTATGTGAGAGTTTGTCTGTTTGGTCTAGAGATGTTTATGTGCGGGTCTGTCTTTGTGGTATACATCTGATTGTGTATTGTGTATGACTATTGTATAAAAACACTCGTATTTGATGGAAGATAACATCTTTTATTTACTATAAAAGGCCATAATGTTGACGGAATGAAAGTAATAAATTTATTTTTTTAAAGTCAAGTTAACCTTACAATATTTAAAAGTAAACATGAACGTTGTTATTAATTTTTTTTTTCTTTTCAAATACTTCACTGTAAGAGCTCTTAAGTTTTGATTTTAAAACAATAGTACAAGGTTAATCTTAACAGTAGTTCTTAAGCTATGAAAAAATAGTCAGTTGACAGTTAAAAGTATATATACTAGACATTAAGTACTTATATTTTTAAAAAATCTATTCATATAAACAATTGATGATCCAGCACAAGTAGTTTCAATGAATATAGATATTAGCACAATCATCATTGTGTTGACAGAGCTTACTAACATCATGTATAAAATAATAATAATAACGACATTTTTATGCTGTTTATGTGATCTATCAGAGAGCTTCTAATTTTTTTTATTTTGGGCATAAATTGTCCCAGTTCCAGGGACCAGTTAACCATTTAACCTGTAGTTACGTTTAAAATTTAATTGTTAGGCTGTGGTTACACTGCACGCGAATTCGCTCATCTAGTATACGCGCGAACGCGCATCTGAAATGTAATTTTTAAGGTGGTTACACTGCAAGCGATTGTTTCAGCTGATATCGCGCGAATTACATTGTTTGTCTTGACAACACACTTTAACCTTTATCCTTTTCGCTATTTAAACACACATTTTGTGTGTTTATATAGACATCGCCTACTTTCGTTTTTATTTGTTTAGCTTAACAACCACTGTTATTTAATAAATAATATTTGCATACAGTAAAAATCACATAAATTATAAATCTCCCCCATTATTTTATTAGATTGGTAAAGATCAGAGTGACATGTGGTTAAACCCAAATCTTTTAGAGTGAGTAAGAGTGTTGAATTTCGTTTACCTCGAAATTCGATAGCAACATAAAACATTGTTTCCTAATTACTAATTATGATTAAATTGATTATTAGTGTTTTTAGGCCTAGGGCGCTGGCGCTAGACCGCTAGACTAGAGTGCCTAGCCTAGATTCACCGAAGAAGTTAGACGTCAAAGAAGCTTTATTGAATTTTTCAGGATGAGACCTAGAACTTTTGTTTAAAAATTAAATAGAATAAGTTGAATAAGACCACGACCACGTATTTAAAAAAAA
>MUZC01001101.1:51635-61954 GCA_002072015.1 Radix auricularia | reverse complement strand
TGTGTAGTTTGAAATGAAATAGTTGTACTTAAGTGATGTCTTGTATTGCTTGAAATGAAATAGTTGTACGTAAGTGAAGACTTGTGTCCTTTCAAATGGCCAAAGCGTGATGGCAGTCACTTAAATAGTAGACATGAAGTCACATGACATGCCTCGTGACGATAAAACTTCTGAAATAAATGTAACGTTTCTATTTTTAAAACCACGTCAAAGGTATTTTTCAAAAATTACAAAGTTTTTTCTTCCTAAACATTTTAATAGATAAGAAATATGATGAGAGAGTTGTGATTTTTGTCAAGTACGCTAGACAAGCAACAACAACATCATCAGCCAACTGATTAGATAAGTTTTGTGGGTTATAGTTTTAATGTTATCTCAGAGGCGCGGCGAGAAACTCTGCCTTCGTTATAATTTAATTCATTTATAAAACCAGCAAAACATAATAAAACAATTTGTTTGAATTTATTTATACCTTTCAATAAAAATCTAACTGTTTAAATTCACTTTCAGAGATTTAGATTTTATTTGTTTGCTACAGAACCATTGTAACAGTCAGCACCTTAAATGACAATAATGTTTGTATTAGAATCATTGTTACGCTCAGTACTTTAGATGACAATAATGGTGGCTATTGAATTATTGTTACAGTCAGTACTTTAGATGACAGTAATGGTGTCTATAGAATCATTGTTGCAGTCAATACTTAAGATTACAGTAATTGTGGCATTAGTACCATTGTTATGATCAGAAACATATTAAACACGAGGAAGTATCGTTAAAAATACAGTTTTAAACCAGATTTCTATATTTGCAGGCAAGTCAACTTATCACACATATTTTTTGAGAGGCACGGTATGTGTCTTACTTGTTTTATGTTTCAATAAAGTTTTTATTAAAAAGAAAAGAAAATTGGTGTACATACCAATCGTCAAGATTGAAATGGTCAACACGTGATGGCTGTCACATAGATGGTCAACAGCTAATGACTGTCACATAAATGGTATTCTAAAGGTGATCTGAAGTGACATGCCTCGTGACCATTAGTTAAGTAAATTAATTGTAACGATTCTAACTTTTTTACCACGTTAAAATGATTTGTCTAAAGTTAAAACGTTCTTTTCTTTAAATATCACGTGCACACTGATAAGAAGAACTTTGTGGGTCATAGTTTTTATGTTATCTCAGTGACAAAGCCAAAATGTGTGTTAATTAAAATGTTTACTAAATTAGTCCAGCAAATAAAACATTTTATTTCTTACACTTATATCCCTGTGCCTATGGATTGTTTCGAGTCACATGCAGAGCTTCTGTAGTCAGTAATGGTCGGCTGAGAACCTTTGTTACAGTCAAAACATTAGATGTCAGTAGTGGTGACATTAGAATCATTGTAGCGGTTGGTATTTAGATGACAGTACTGATGGCTTTAGAATCATTATTATAGTCTGAACTTTAGATGACAGTATTGATGGCTTTAGAAGTATTGTTATAGTCTGAACTTTAGATGACAGTACTGATGGCTTTAGAAGTATTGTTATAGTTAGAACTTTAGATGACATTACTGATGGCTTTAGAAGTATTGTTATAGCCAGAATTTTAGATGACAGTACTGATGGCTTTAGAAGTATTGTTATAGTCAGAACTTTAGATGACAGTACTGATGGCTTTAGAAGTATTGTTATAGTCAGAACTTTAGATGACAATACTGATGGCTTTAGAAGTAATGTTATAGTCAGAATTTTAGATGACAGTACTGATGGCTTTAGAAGTATTGTTATAGCCAGAATTTTAGATGACAGTACTGATGGCTTTTGAAGTATTGTTCTAGTGAGAACTTTAGAATACAGTACTGGTTGTTTTAGAATTATTGAAATAGTCAGTAATTTAGATGACAGTACTGATGGCTTTAGAATCATTATTACAGTCAGAAGTTTATATGACAGTACTAGTTGCCTTAGAATTATTGTTACATTAAGTACTTTAGATAAAAACAATGGTGACCTTAAATTCATAACAATCATCAGAATTGTTCAGCAAATCATTTAAAATGACAAATGTGTTAAAGATCCATTCAACAGCAATCAACATTTTAAACATAAAAACATTTTTTGTCAATTTATCTTTACCCACAGTTTTGTCAATTTTCTTTAACTAACACTTATGTCAATGTTGTTTACCCACTTTTTCCTTCTACGTTATTTACCAAGAGTTTTGTCAATGTTATTTACCCACTGTACTGTCAATGTTATTTACCCACTGTACTGTCAATGTTATTTACCCACTAGCCTGTCAATGTTATTTACCCACTGTTATGTCAATGTTATTTACCCACAGTTTGGTCAATTTTATTTACCCACTGTACTGTAAATGTTATTTACACACATTTTCATCTCAACATTATCAAGGTTATCATTTTTTGCAACAGTCAAGGTCTTTCAGATAAATCTTATCATTAACACAACAGTCAAGGTCTTTCAGATAAATCTTATCATTAACACAACAGTCAAGGTCCTTCAGATAACTCTTATCACTAACACAAATGTCGGCATTCATGTACTCGTGTGAGAGACAAGTACTTTTAGATAACTCTTATCACTAACACTACTGTCGGCATTCATGTACTCGTGTGAGAGTCAAGTACTTTTAGATAACTCTTATCACTAACACAACTGTCGGCATTCATGTACTTTTAGATAACTCTTATCACTAACATAACTGTCGGCATTCATGTACTTTTAGATAACTCTTATCACTAACACAACTGTCGGCATTTATGTACTTTTAGATAACACTTATCACTAACACAACTGTCGGCATTCAAGCACTTTTAGATAACTCTAATCACTAACACAACTGTCGGCATACATGTACTCGTGTGAGAGTCAAGTACTTTTAGATAACTCTTATCACTAACACAACTGTCGGCATTCATGTACTCGTGTTGTGAGAGTCAAATACTTTTAGATAACTCTTATCACTAACACAACTGTCGGCATTCATGTACTCGTGTTGTGAGAGTCAAGTACTTTTAGATAACTCTTATCACTAACACAACTGTCGGCATTCATGTACTCGTGTTGTGAGAGTCAAGTACTTTTAGATAACTCTTATCACTAACACAACTGTCGGCATTCATGTACTCGTGTGAGAGTCAAATACTTTTAGATAACCCTTATCACTAACTCAACTGTCGGCATTCATGTACTCGTGTGAGAGTCAAGTACTTTTAGATAACTCTTATCACTAACACAACTGTCGGTATTCATGTACTAGTGTTGTGAGAGTCAAGTACTTTTAGATAACTCTTATCACTAACACAACTGTCGGCATTCATGTACTCGTGTGAGAGTCAAGTACTTTTAGATAACTCTTATCACTAACACAACTGTCGGCATTCATGTGCTCGTGTGAGAGTCAAGCACTTTTAGATAACTCTTATCACTAACAAAACTGTCGGCTTTTATGTACTCGTGTTGTGAGAGTCAAGTACTTTTAGATAACTCTTATCACTAACACAACTGTCGGCATTCAAGTACTCGTGCACTAACTATTAATTTTTATTTAAATTACACACCACACATTGGGATTAAATACAAATGTGTTTTTTAAATATTTATTTTGTGTGTATGTGGGTTTTTTTAAACTACTAAAGTAAACATATCGTCTAGGATAATTCATTCACATATAATAAAATGAGACTTGAATAATACTTGTTAAAAACCTTTTAGTTCCACTTATAACTATTGCCATACGTCATTACTCACACAAACAATCACTAAATTACACAATCACTCACCTTAAAAAATGACAATTTTTTTTTCTCCAAGTACATAATATATAATACAAATTCATCAATTGCTCTCACACAACAACTTTCATAGTTGCTATCATAATTTAAGCAGTAATTCCCTAACAAGCAACTTAACAGACATACTGAGCATATCTTTTGAGTGTCATTGTTTATGTCTTTCTTGTTGCATGTTTGAACAAACGTTTTATTTAACAAAGAATAAAATAGTTGTACATACGTTAAGTCTTTTTTTTAGATTAAAATGGTCAACAGATGATGTATGTCACTCAAATTTTAGACTCAAGATGACCTGAAGTGGCATGCCTGGTGACGATCAAACAACTAATTTAATTGTAACGATTCTATTTTCGTTACCACGTTGAAATGATTTTTTACAAATTACAACGTTTTTTCTTGAAATATCACTTGGAAACTGATAAGAAGAACTTAGTGGGTCACAGTTGTTATGCTATCTTAATGATATAGCTAACAAGTGTGTTAATGAAATTGTATACCAAACTAGTCTAGCAAATAAAAAGTTAAGTTATACATGTATCCACAATTGATCATATGTATTTTTTACACTAATATCCCAGTGCTTATAGTATTTAGATGATAGTAAAGGTGACATTATAATCAGTGTAACGGTCAGTATTTAGATGATTGTACTGGTGACATTAGAATCATTGTAACGGTCAGTATTTAGATGATAGTACTTGTGACATTAGAATCATTGTAACGGTCAGTATTAAGATGATAGTACTGGTGACATTATAATCACTGTAACGGTCAGTATTTAGATGATAGTCCTGGTGACATTAGAATCATTGTAACGGTCAGTATTTAGATGATAGTACTGGTGACATTATAATCACTGTAACGGTTAGTATTTAGATGATAGTACTGGTGACATTAGAATCACTGTAACGGTCAGTATTTAGATGATAGTACTGTTTGCTTTACAAAATTGATTTAGTCAGAACTTTAGATGACAGTCATGGTGGGCCTAGAATAATTTAACGGTCACTTCTCTAGTTAACAGTACTAGTAAACCTTAGAATCATTGTAAATGTTAGCATTTAAGTTGACAGTGCTGGTGAGTTTAGAATCATTGTTATAGTTGGAACTTAAGTAGTCAATGTTATTTACCCATATTTTCATTTAAACATTTTATCATTTGTTTAAGGTAGTCGTGCAACAGTCAAGGTCTTTGAGATAACTCTTATCATTAACACAGATGACAACAAGCCTCAACTCGAAAACTAAGTTTACGATTCAAAAGCAAACAACTAAAAGTCACAGCAAAAATGTCTCGTGTGTTGTTGTTTGTTATTTATTTATTTTTTCTTTTAATTCCTAAAGTAAAATTACTGTCACAATAATTCAATTACATGTGTGAAAATGATCACATAAATATAAGTGTTTACAAGTTCAACGCAAAAGTGGTCGTAATACCTCATAATGAATGAAATATTCTTCTGTATAGAAGGAGTGCCTGTAACACATACGTGTCATAACATAACTCACACATTGAAACACTTACTCATATAAACACTCAGCTAAACATTCAATTGTTTTAATAAAAACATCATTTAATCTAAAACACAAACCAAATCAGTTTCGCTTGTTACAATTGTGTGTCTGTACTCACAAGGTTAATAATCTCAGATAAATGTATTATCACTGTATAGAGGCACGTCTTCAAGGGATATGCGCGCTTGGATAAAGTATTGACTGATGGTCACAACCGGCAATTTGGTTCCAGTGTAACAGCTAACTTAACCACTGAACTGAATTTAACTGAGGGGGTAAACTGGCCCAGGTCAGAATATGTCACTAAGGCAATGATATACCATTGTGAAGATTATAGTTAAAACATATAACTATAATTTTTAGACATTCTATTGATGTTTTAGTCCCGTCAGATAAGTTTAACGATTTTCTGAGATAGCAATTTTGTTTTCTTCTGTAAATTTAAATTATTATTTTAAAAAAATTAATAACTTGGCCTTTTATTTTAATTTGCTACTCTAATTTGAGTGGCAGTCTAAGTTGTAGAAAGCTGGACTACCAGACCGCTTACAAGAACTCAAGACGCGAGTTTCAGTCGTGGTACTGGCAAGGCCCCGGGGCATTGTACTAACCACACAATGCCATGCTCGTTAGTGGTCAATGAAACCTGTGAACGCTACTCCACTAGCTCCTATGGACCTTCGTGGTCTGTTAGGGATAAATTTAGAAAAACAATAATAAAAACAACCTCTAATTGTCTCGTTGTTAAAATCTGAAGTATTATATTTTTTATTTGATTATAGACCAAAAGTTTTAGTCTTTACAAATATATATGGAAAAAAGCATTATTATTATTATTATTATTATTATTATTATCTTTTTTTTTTTTGTATTTTTTTTTTTAAATTTTACATTCACTAAATCTATATGAATTTTTAAAAAAACATTAAGCGTGGTTATATTTGTTGCTTATCAAGTGGGTTCGAAAACTTTGGATTCTTTCCCTTAATGAATCCTTTATAGACGCTCCTTCTAAACAGACAGTTATTGCATCCTACATTTATCCTTGGTTTGTATTTAGTCTTGCATTTGTAAAATAGTTTTAAAATTTTGATATAGTGTTGGTTTTCCTGGTTTTCTCAGGCATCCCTGCCACGTACAAATACCGGACGGGGAGAACGAGAAATAGTTAGTGATTGTAACTGTATGCGGATTAAGAAAAGTTGTTAATACCCATGTCTATTTAATGGTTGCATTAGATTATCTTTGTGTTGAATTTCCAGTTTAGAATGAATCGAATACTTTATTACTAAAGCTTTGATCTTCCTTCTTCTCTCCTCTAGGTTTACAAAGTTTATTGATTTAATTATAATTAAAGGTGTTACCCCTGTCAGTTTTGAAAGTGTACAGTAATAAATCTAAGAGTTTGATTTTAATTTTTGTAGGCTCTGATACATAGGTAAACGTAATTCTTTATTTTCTCCTAATAATAACGAGTTTGATTTGGGCTAATGTCTTATCTCTGCCAAATAGGTCATCAAAAGTTGGGTCGTCATCAAACGCCTTCATGATACTTGGCACATGACTATTACACACATGAGAAATGTGAAATGTGTACAAGAGAAACGTGAACTGTGTACAAGAGAAACGTGAGCTGTGTACAAGAGAAACACGAACTGTGTACCAGAGAAACGTGAACTGTATACAAGAGAAACGTGAACTGTGTACCAGAGAAACACGAACTGTGTACCAGAGAAACATGAACTGTGTACCAGAGAAACATGAAATGTGTACCAGAGAAACACGAACTGTGTACCAGAGAAACATGAACTGTGTACCAGAGAAACATGAACTGTGTACCAGAGAAACACGAACTGTGTACCAGAGAAACATGAACTGTGTACAAGAGAAACGTGAACTGTGTACAAGAGAAACAAGAACTGTGTACAAGAGAAACGTGAACTGTGTACCAGAGAAACACGAACTGTGTACCAGAGAAACGTGAACTGTGTACAAGAGAAACGTGAACTGTGTACCAGAGAAACAAGAACTGTGTACCAGAGAAACAAGAACTGTGTACCAGAGAAACAAGAACTGTGTACCAGAGAAACACGGACTTTGTACCAGAGAAACGTGAACTGTGTACAAGAGAAACAAGAACTGTGTACCAGAGAAAGACGAACTGTGTACCAGAAAAACACGGACTTTGTACCAGAGAAACGTGAACTGTGTACAAGAGAAACAAGAACTGTGTACCAGAGAAACACGAACTGTGTACCAGAGAAAAGTGAACTGTGTACAAGAGAAACAAGAACTGTGTACCAGAGAAACAAGAACTGTGTACCAGAGAAACAAGAACTGTGTACCAGAGAAACAAGAACTGTGTACCAGAGAAAGACTGACTGTGTACCAGAGAAAGACGAACTGTGTACCAAAGAAAGACGAGGTGTGTACATGAGAAACACGAACTGTGTACATGAGAAACACGAACTGTGCACCAGAGAATCATGAACTGTGTACAAGAGAAACGTGAACTGTGTACTAGAGAAAAACGAACTATGTACCAGAGAAACATAAACTGTGCACCAGAGAAACACGAACTGTGTACATGAGAAACACGAACTGTGTACATGAGAAACAAGAACTGTGTACATGAGAAACATGAACTGTGTACCATAGAAACACGAACTGTGTACTAGAGAAAGACGAACTGTGTACTATAGAAAAACGAACTGTGTACCAGAGAAACAAGAACTGTGTACCAGAGAAACAAAAACTGTGTACCAGAGAAACACGAACTGTGTACATGAGAAACACGAACTGTGTACATGAGAAACATGAACTGTGTACCAGAGAAACACGACCTGTGTACTAGAGAAACACGAACTGTGTTCATGAGAAACACGAACTGTGTACATGAAAAACACAAACTATTTGAGATGTAGACATCAGTTTTCTTTGTTATATGAATAAAAAATGCTAAACAATTATGAATATAAAAAAAAAATTAAAAAGTTTAGACTTAGAAAATGAATAAAATAAAATAGCTCTAGCTTTAAAAACCCAACAACTAAACAAGTTTTAAAAAATTATGTATAAGTGAAAATTTATCAAATATCTTATGGGAAGAGAAGTTTGTAAGAGTAATACTCTTTATCCAAATTTAAGCCCAGGAAATTAAATCAATAATGTTACTTATCACTAGGGCTTGAGACCAAATACAAATAACTAATCATCAAATGTGGACTTAAATTTAAACATATTTGACTTAGGTAGCTAGTGTGGAGTTGTGTTGTGTACTCTCCTGGTGACACCGCTGATGACGCAATGGCCACGAATGTTGAATGACATGCGCGCTTGACCGGCGTGCCGAGGGTCATCGCCAAACTTGGAATATCTACCTGACACTAATTAATTGTTAAAGTATTAAAGTCGGCAGATTATAGCGTGGTCCTTTGTAGCTGTGGTCTCTCCAATACGTTCTTTAACAAAACATAGCACACACTAACTTCTCTATAGGCTAAGTGGACGTATTGATAAGGAAGACAATAATTAACAAGTTGACGTATTGATAAGGGAGACAATAATTAATAAGTGGACGTATTGATAAGGAAGACAATAATTAATAAGTGGACGTATTCATAAGGAAGACAATAATTAATAAGTGGACGTATTGATAAGGAAGACAATAATTAATAAGTGGACGTATTGATAAGGAAGACAATAATTAATAAGTGGACGTATTGATAAGGAAGGCAATAATTAATAAGTGGACGTATTGATAAGGAAGACAATAATTAATAAGTGGACGTATTGATAAGGAAGACAATAATTAATAAGTGGACGCATTGATAAGGAAGACAATAATTAATAAGTGGACGTATTGATAAGGAAAACAATAATTAATAAGTGGACGTATTGATTAGGAAGACAATAATTAATAAGTGGACGTATTGATAAGGAAAACAATAATTAATAAGTGGACGTATTGATAAGGAAGACAATAATTAATAAGTGGACGTATTGATAAGGAAGACAATAATTAATAAAAGGACGTATTGATAAGGAAGACAATAATTAATAAGTGGACGTATTGATAAGGAAGACAATCATTAATAAGTACATGTTCACAGAACATTTAATGAACTAGGAATTTAATCATCAAATAACCCAGTAAATTCAAATGTTCAATGTTGTAATGTGTCATATACTCTACTTTATTTACATTAACTTATTGATCTTCAAAAATGTGTTGTTTCAATATATTCATCATGTAAACTATAAGATTCTCAAGGAACATAGAGCTACGGTCAAAGTATGACATTTAACACAGTAACTTGAACGTCACACGCCTATTTTAGGGGTGGGGTGATGTCACACATTAGTGACGAGTGGGAAGGGGAATTTTACTAATTTAAGAAATGTGACGTCACATTAAAATGCGCCAATTTAAATATAAAGAAAAGGTTAGTAAGATATTGACTTGCTGTTTTTTTTATATTTAAAACGTTTTCAGTGGATTCACATTCGTAACGATATAAGAGAGCATTCTTAAACTTAATATATACTAAAAAGGAAAAAAATCAAAATTATAATTTTAAATGTTAAAAATACGGTTTTAAAATGGTTGAGTGTCAAGCTTTGTGACGCGATGTTAGGACTCTGAGCTGCATTACAAAATACAAAATATAACACGTAACAAAAGTTCAACAATATATTGATTTAACAGTAGGTCTAAAATTAAATTAATAAAATGTATTTATGTTTCGTTCCGTTAAAAGTTTTCCTATACAGTACTTGTAGAAAATATATAAATTTTATCTTGAGTACATGCCCATGGACACAAATCATTTATTAACACACATGGGATTACTGTACGTTTTGTACTTTTATTATTAGAATCTCAGCGCCTCATTCATCGTTTGTAAATATTTACATATATAATAAATTTATAATGTATGTATGAAGGGATAAGAACTTAATTTGTATACTTTTAGTTTGTAATGTATAAAGTCGGGAT
>MUZC01001101.1:18552-51200 GCA_002072015.1 Radix auricularia | reverse complement strand
GGTGGGCATGGGCCGTCAACTCTGTCTTCATCTGGTGGGCATGGGCCGTCAACTCTGTCTTCATCTGGTGGGCATGGGCCGTCAACTCTGTCTTCATCTGGTGGGCATGGGCCGTCAACTCTGTCTTCATCTGGTGGGCATGGGCCGTCAACTCTGTCTTCATCTGGTGGGCATGGGCCGTCAACTCTGTCTTCATCTGGTGGGCATGGGCCGTCAACTCTGTCTTCATCTGGTGGGCATGGGCCGTCAACTCTGTCTTCATCTGGTGGGCATGGGCCGTCAACTCTGTCTTCATCTGGTGGGCATGGGCCGTCAACTCTGTCTTCATCTGGTGGGCATGGGCCGTCAACTCTGTCTTCATCTGGTGGGCATGGGCCGTCAACTCTGTCCTCATCTGGTGGGCATGGGCCTTCAACTCTGTCTTCATCTGGTGGACATGGGTCGTCACATCTGTCTTCATCTGGTGGGCACGGGCCGTCAACTCTATCTTCATCTGGTGGGCATGGGCCGTTAACTCTGTCTTCACGGGGGACAATTTTGTCCCCAAACCTCCCCGGCTATGTCTAAGGCGGGACACTTTTGTCCCCTAACTGCCCCGGCTATGTCTACGGGAGGACACTTTTGTCCCCTAACCTCCCCGGCTATGTCTACGGTGGGACACTTTTGTGCCCTAACCTCCCCGGCTATGTCTACAGTGGGACACATTTGTGCCCTAACCTCCCCGGCTATGCCTAGCGCGGGACACTTTTGTCCCCTAACCTCCCCGGCTATGTCTAGGGCGGGACACTTTTGTCCCCTAACCTCCCCGGCTATGTCTAAGGCGGGACACTTTTGTCCCCTAACCTCCCCGGTATGTCTACGGCGGGACACTTTTGTCCCCTAACCTCACCGGCTATGTCTACGGCGGGACACGAAGTTAAAACTTGTAATACTGTTTCAGTGGGTACGCTGAAAGGATTGCAGTTTAATACTGTTTTCGAGGGTAGGCTGAAATGATGGCAGTTTAATACTGTTTCAGAGGGTAGGCTGAAATGATGGCAGTTTAATACTGTTTCAGTGGGTAGGCTGAAAGGATGGCAGTTTAATACTGTTTCAGAGGGTAGGCTTAAATGATGGCAGCATAATACTGTTTCAGAGGGTAGGCTGAAAGGATGGCAGTTTAATACTGTTTCAGAGGGTAGGCTGAAAGGATGGCAGTTTAATACTGTTTCAGAGGGTAGGCTGAAATGATGGCAGCATAATACTGTTTCAGAGGGTAGGCTGAAAGGATGGCAGTTTAATACTGTTTCAGGGGGTAGGCTGAAAGGATGGCAGTTTAATACTGTTTCAGAGGGTAGGCTGAAATGACGGCAGTTCCATTTCCTTTTATGGTCTAGCCTGTTGAAATCAGAGTTAGTTGGGAATTTGACTCACTAATCTCTAATGTTTGGGACTCAGACTCCACCACTGGTCTGATAAGCATGGCCTGGGCATATTAAAGAATTACCCCCTGGCATGGCCTGGGCATATTAATGAATTACCCCCTGCCATGGCCTGGGCATATTAAAGAATGACCCCCTGGCATGGCCTGGGCATATTAAAGAATTAACCCCTGCCATGGCCTGGGCATATTAAAGAATTACCCCCTGGCATGGCCTGGGCATATTAAAGAATAACCCCCTGGTATGGCCTGGGCATATTGAAGAATTACCCCCTGGCATGGCCTGGGCATATTAAAGAATTAACCCCTGGCATGGCCTGGGCATATTAAAGAATTACCTCCTGGCATGGGGTGAGCATATTAAAGAATTACCTCCTGGCATGGCCTGGGCATATTAAAGAATGATCTTCTGGCATGGCCTGGGCATATTAAAGAATTACCCCCTGGCATGGGGTGAGCATATTAAAGAATGATCTTCTGGCATGGCCTGGACATATTAAAGAATTACCCCCTGGCATGGCCTGGGCATATTAAAGAATGATCTTCTGGCATGGCCTGGGCATATTAAAGAATTACCCCCTGGCATGGCCTGGGCATATTAAAGAATTACCCCCTGGCATGGGTGAGCATATTAAAAAATTACCCCCTGGGATGGCCTAAGCATATTAAAGAATTACCCCCTGGGATGGCCTGAGCATATTAAAGAATTACCCCCTGGGATGGCCTGAGCATATTAAAGAATTACCTCTTGGCATGGCCTGGGAATATTAAAGAACTACCCCCTTGCAGTCGTATCGTCAGGCCACTCAGGGTAACAATTTTTCCTGAAGTGGTCCTTTAGCCAGGACTTTTCCCCACTATTTTCTTTCTTACTGTCAAACCTAAAGCCATAATGTCAGAGTCAACAGATGTCTCTGTACTGATAACGACCAGCCTCTCCCCATTTCCTGCTGTTTAGAGTTTCTAATGTTTTTACAATACTGTTCTCTTACTTCCTCTTACTTGACTTTTGTCTCTGTTACGGTGAAGAGGGCACTTTAAATAAAAGGATACAACGTCATCATGTTTTCATGATTGCTGTACAAGTATGTTGGCAACCCGGATATAGTTCTAACTAGAAGCTTCACTAGGTAATTGCCGGGGTACACAAGGGTGCTGGCAACCCGGACATAATTCTAACTAAAGGCTTCACTAGGTGATTGCCGGGGTACACAAGCGTGCTGGCAACCCTGATATAGTTCTAACTATAGGCTTCACTAGGAAAATGACCGGGTATACAAGTATGTGCGCAACCCGGATATAGTTCTAACTAGAGGCTGCACTGGGTCTTTGCCGGGGTACACAAGCGTGCTGGCAACCCGGACATAGTTCTAAGTAGAGACTTCACTAGGTGATTGCCGGGGTACACAAGCGTGCTGGCAACCCGGATAGTGTTCTTACTAGAGGCTGCACTGGTTATTGCCGGGGTACACAAGAGTGCTGGCAACCCGGATATAGTTCTAACTAGAGGCTGCACTGGGTGATTGCCGGGGTACACAAGCGTGCTGGCAACCCGGATAGTGTTCTTACTAGAGGCTGCACTGGTTATTGCCGGGGTACACAAGCGTGCTGGCAACCCGGACATAGTTCTAAGTAGAGACTTCACTAGGTGATTGCCGGGGTACACAAGCGTGCTGGCAACCCGGATAGTGTTCTTACTAGAGGCTGCACTGGTTATTGCCGGGGTACACACGCGTGCTGGCAACCCGGATATAGTTCTAACTAGAGATTTTACTAAGGGGATTACCGGGGTTACAATGAGTGACTTTAAAGGCTAACGTTATGTATATTCTAAGTTTTTTGCACTTGCATTATCGATTGAGGTCCCTGTGGTAAGTCTTCCGTGCGCGAAACTCTGATCTAAGCAAGTGGGGGACACAAACCCTATTGAGGGACACAAACCCTAGTGGGGGACACAACCCCTAGTGAGGGATACAAACCCTAGTGGGGGACACAAACCCTAGTGGGGGACACAAACCCCTATGGGGGACACAAACCCCAATGGGGGACACAAACCCCGATGGGAGACACAAACCCTAGTGGGGGACACAAACCCCATGTGGGACACAAACTCTAGTGGGAGTCACAAACCCTAGTGGGGGACACAAACTCTAGTGGGAGACACAAACCCCGATTGGAGACACAAACCCCAATGGGAGACACAAACCCCAATGGGGGACACAAACTCTAGTGGGAGTCACAAACCCTAGTAGGGGACACAAACCCCAATGGGAGACACAAACCCTAGTGACACATCAGATCCTAAAGTTAATATTGATCATGAGAAGAAACTAAATTATGCGCGGGTCTTACAGTCTCCAGTAATTATTTTTTTTATGATTATCATCCCCCTTGTCACACTTCGTCACACAAACTTACGACCCCCCACCGACCCCAACCCTTTAAAAGCTGTATTTTCTAAATGTATTCTGCATTTCATTAAATATGTATTTAGTATATGCATTCACTGTAATATTGTAGCACGCGTGAAGCCATTGAAAAAGTCATTAAATAATTTGCCAGCTATGAAATTTTCAATTGGACATTTTATATAAAGTTGAGTATTTTTGGTGTAACGTCACATTTCTTAAACACTTCTCTCCCACATGATCGTCAAAAATAAATATTTGCCCATTTAACCCCGGCACGTCACGTTTATGGTCGGACCTTATCTTGGAGTAACAAAAAATTCTTAAAAAGCTCCACAGCGGCGATTCTCAATTTTTATTATTATTATTTTTAAATGTATTCTTTAATTATTTTTTAGCGCATTTTCGAGATCTCGAAATCGCTATTGCACCCGCTTTGTCCGTCCGTCCGTCCGTCTGTCATCACTCTAGACCTCAGCATCCATAAGTCCTAGACCCATGATGTATATATGTTTTTTGTATGCCCTGATCTGCCATTTGTGCATCAACACTCAGTTACTCGATCCGTTAAAAAACCCCGTTAAAACTACCAAAAAATATTTCGAATCGAGAGATAAAACTAGCGCAGGGAACGGCCATTGCCGGAAGTCGCATGCATAATTCTTCAAGCATTGAAGAGTGGTGCGAATGGGTGCAAAAGAATTAGTTTTTTTTTAGTTGACGTCATTAGAATATGTGTAAAAGTTTAGAGAGCTTTACGTTATCATTTGTGGTGACTTGTAGTTGGATTAAAGAGAAAATAATTTTTTTTTTAATGTAAAGAAATGACTTTTAAATAAAATAAATGTCAGGTATATTCATTACACAAGAAAATTCATAAAAATATGTCTAAAATCTAAACACAATTACTGATAACTACATAATTCTGATATCTAACATAAGTACTGATACATAATACGAAAATGCGTTAACACGTCCTGAATTCCAATAGGTACCAGGCTTAACATGATTTTTTAATACTGTGTGACTATTTGAAGTGCATTTAATTAAAATATTTTTAAAGTAGAGTATTTACCAAGATTTGTAATTAAATATAATATCTGCCTCGTACTTTTGGAATGTAAAAAAATGATTAAATGATATTTGTGTGTGCTATCGCAAGATAATTTAAAAAAAACCTCTTATTTCTATTGATCAATCAAAGCATAAAAAGATATTTATGAAAGTATTAAGTACAATATTACATATATGTATGCTACTTATATTTATATTATTTTAGAAATGGTTTTGTAATTTTGTTCAACAGATGTTATTACAATTTTATGTCTTGTAAAACATTTTGTTTTCAAGTATTAGACAATATATTATCCATATTATATATTACATAGTTTATGTGTTGCATATGTATTGTTCATTAAACTTTTGATGTAGTGAGCAAGTTTGAGACTCACTGTAATTGTAAAAAAAAATCTTTTAAGTGGACTACACAACGTCACATAAAGCGGATCTCTGATGTCAAGTAGCTCTTGAGAGACCAAGTTTGTTGGCTTACACTTAAGTGGATCATGACGAGATCCGTTAGAAAGCCTCCAGTAAACTACAGCAAAGTACGTGACGCATTAAATAAGGTTTACATTATTGAAAAGCTGAGTGATGTCATGTTATTTGAGGCAAGTTAAACATTTATCTCCTCGTTTTTTGTCCTAGGTAAAAATATCTTTAATAATTTTATTCAAATTTCATTTTTTTATACCCATCATTTTTGTTCTTTAAATTATGAATAGATTGTTCCATAACGAAAACACTTCACTTCAAGAACAAACCGGATCTAACATTGTACATCCTTGTTGTACTAAATATGTCACATTCTCATTGGAGGATTGAGTCATTCAGGCTCTTATAACCTGGCTACAATATCAACTGAGAGCCTCAACACATGGGCGTTGCCATGGAGATAGTCATCCGCAGTGCGTGTGCTGCCATACCCGTCCCCGTCCCCAATTGCCATAGATCATTGGATCAGCTGAAGTGCTACTGTCTCCTCGGCCATAACCCCATAAACGGTAGCCGGGTTTCCTGTTTCTATCTAGTCTGTGAAAGTAGCTGTAGGACAGTGTCCAGTCCGCATCTGCGTGTTGAGGGACTGACGTCTCCTTGACCATACCCCATAAACGGCAGCCGAGCTCCCTGTTTCTATCTAGTCTGTGAAAGTAGCTGTAGGACAGTGTTCAGTCCGCATCTGCGTGTTGAGGACCATACCCCATAAACGGCAGCCGAGCTCCCTGTTTCTATCTAGTCTGTGAAAGTAACTGTAGGACAGCGTTCAGTCCGCATATGCGGGATGAGGTACTGGCAGCTACGAGGCTACCACTAAGGATCTCGCTTGCGCGGTCGCGGCATTTCATCGTGAAGCATCCTTGCTGTGTCACCATTCTCCCAGTCCGCTAGCCATTTTTCCGTGAAATGGTCTCTTAGCTACAATTTTACCCCCAACTGGGTGTTGGAAAACTCTTCCTTCTTCATACGCTTTGGTGCACCTCTTTTACACCCTTGTGAATTGCTTCTGTCATGTTAACACAGTTCAACAAATGATATTAACAAAATTTAACCAATCCTGTTAACACAGTTTAACCAATAATGTTTACACAATTTAACTAATCATGTTAAAACAGTTTAACCAATTACGTTAACACAGTTGAACCAATCATGTTAACACAGTTTAACCAATCATGTTAACACCGTTTAACCAATCATATTAACACAAATTAATCAATCATGTTAACACAGTTTAACAAATCATGTTAACACAGTTCAACCAATCATGTTAACACAGTTTAACCATTCATGTTAACACAGTTTAACCAATCATGTTAAGACAGTTTAACCGATCATGTTAACACAGATTAACCAATCATGCCAACACAGTTTAACCGATCATGTTAACAAAGTTTAACCAATCATGTTAACAAAGTTTAACCAATCATGTTAATACAGTTTAACCAATAAATGTTAACACAGTTTAACCATTCATGTTAACACAGTTTAACGAATCACGTTAACACAGTTTAACCAATCATGTTAACAAAGTTCAACCGATCATGTTAACACAGGTAACCAATCATGTTAACACAGTTTATCTGATCATGTTAACACAGTTCAACCAATCATGTTAACAAAGTTCAACCGATCATGTTAACACAGTTTAACCGATCATGTTAACACAGTTTAACCAATCATGATAACACAGTTTAACCGATCATGTTAACACAGTTTAACCGATCATGTTAACAAAGTTTAACCAATCACGTACTTCCTGTATCATTATATGTCAACTTACTACGCTGATCATAGTTTACACGCTATTTTTCCTATTCTAATTGTAGGATGCTAATCTAGATTCTTTTAATCGATATTTTATAATGTTAACAAGTTTATAAAGTAGACCTTGAGTGCAGTAAAATTATGAAGAATATCGAAAACTTCTATTTCTGTTAATTGACTTAATTAAAACAGACTAAGACATAACAAAAATATTTCATGACAAGGGGGGAACATTTTCAAATTTTGCAACACCAAGATTCTAAATAATAAATATGTTACTTACTAATAATATTTATAACGCAAAGCTTCTAAAAAATAAATATGTTACTTACTACTAATATTTATAATCAGAGTATTTGAATTAGAAATTTTCCACTGTAAATTTTTTTAGACTAAAAATGTGTAATTTTAGTTTTACTGCGTTTCACAAGTCAATTGATTGTGTCTCTATAATTAACAACGTAATTGAGTAGTAGAGATAATCTTTCAACCAAAAACATAATAATAATATTCTATATTTTAAAAAAAAAAATTATAATTTAACTTTATGGAGATATTTACAAATTAACAAAGCTAATATAATGGTTTTAAAAAGAAATTGTAAAATGAGACGAAGAGAGAGAGAATGAGAGAGAGAAAGAGAAAGAGAGAGGAGTTGTTGTTTTCTACATTACATGAAGAAATGAAATATGACTTATAACACAGTCACATCAACAGATAATTGACATTTTTATATGTGTACCATATAACCAATCATTTCATTCCAATTATAAAACTAATTCTATTAATATGTAAATATTGGTTTATAATTCAATAGATATGTGATAAAACGAAAAAACAAATTATTTCAAAAAGTAGGAGTGAGATAGCCTACATGCCATAGGCTAGTTGACAAGGAAGTTATTTAACATGTTATCTGATAGACTTAATTGAATGCATTAAAATAACGTTGTTTAGTTGTCACTTTAAGGTCAAGGATTCTGTGTTAATAAATAATTCTTTAAATACAACATACAGGTTATCTAATAAAGCATTTAATGAAAAGTTCTCACCTTTGATACTTTTCTTGTCTTGAGAAATCTGTTTTCTCGTTGTGACTGTGTGTGAGCTGTGAGCGTTGTTGTGACTGTTTCGAGTAACAGGACGTGCGTATATCCTGTACGACTACCACGTCAGAGGGGCCACTTAATACTGACGTGGTTTATTGTTCTATACTTAGGTTCAGGAGCAGCGTTTGATTTTGGCAAATGGGGGACCGCCCCTGGACCCGCGCTTAGGTAAGCCCCGCGTTTCGGTCCTGAACATGTCTCGTCCTGGTTAATAGCCTATACACGTAGAACCAAAGAGTGGATAATAGAACGAATGCTGGAAAAGATTGTAAAGAAACGAAAGAGGCACTCTTGTTATTTTTTTTGAAGGTCAAATTCCGTAGCGTAGCTCTAGACGTTATTGAAAGCATTATACAGTTAGCAGAAAATAGGTCAGATGTACCATTCAGCCAATCCCCTTTATTTGTGTACACGTCATTCTCAAAACGCATTATTTTGCGATATGTCTGCCAATAACTGCATTTTAAATCACGTCCTAACCAGCACGTCATTTTTTGATAAGAAAAAACCGTTGTTTAAAGACCATAGAAAATAATGAACTTGTAATAATTTAATAAAAAGCTGACACGTGGTATTAAAACTACACAATAATCAAGATATTTCATATTTTTAAATACCATGGCATACTGGTGCTTAACGATCTTTACTAGTACTCTGGCCCCGCGGGGTCATTGCTGGCACTAGGCCCCGCGCTTACCTAACGCCGCTACTGCATAGGTTAAGATGTAAAAGGAATGTACATCGTAATCCTCAGAAACCAATGTATGAGTTGCTTCTTCTACAGTATGAGTATTTTATTAATGACGAATTATTCCTATTTGTAACATGTTTTTTCTTTCAATGAACACTACACTCGAGGGTGAATACTTTTATTAATGACGATTTATTCCTATTTGTAACATGTTTTTTCTTTCTCTGATCACTACCCTCGAAGGTGAATACTTTTATTAATGACGAATTATTCCTATTTGTAACATGTTTTTTCTTTTAATGAACACTACCCTCGGGGGTGAATACTTTTATTAATGACGAATTATTCCTATTTGTAACATATTTTTTCTTTCAATGAACACGACCCTCGGGGGTGAATACTTTTATTAATGACGAATTATTCCTATTTGTAACATGTTTTTTCTTTCAATGAACACTACCCTCGGGGGTGAATACTTTTATTAATGACGAATTATTCCTATTTGTAACATGTTTTTTCTTTCAATGAACACGACCCTCGGGGGTGAATACTTTTATTAATGACGAACTATTCCTATTTGTAACATGTTCTTTCTTTGTAAGAACACTATGAGCCGTAGGTAATTTGGTTCAAACTTATTATAAAAATAAACATAATGACTGCTTTCATTTCTAAACTTTTATCCTCAATTTATCATCATATCTAACAATATGACTGTCCTGTTTGGCACCGCTTTTAAAATCTCCAACCCACACATTAAAGCAATCTGGTCATTAAAACAATATGTACGTGGTTAGATTCACCTATTATCTACCATACTGTCAAGTCCAATTACTATAAGGTCACTAAGTCCACTGATGTCTCTGTACTGATAACGACCAACCCCAACCGTTCCCCATTTCCTGGCGTTAAGAGTTTCAAGAGTTTTTACATTACAGTCTCCCTTCTTACTACTTGACCTTTGTTTCTGTCACAATCACATCACGTTATGAACAATGGCACTGAAGTCATTACGATATGAACAATGGAACTGACGTCATCCCATTATGAACAATGGCACTGACGTCATCATGTCATGAAAAATTGCACTAAAGTCATCACGTTATGAAAAATGGCAGTGACGTCATCACATTATGAACAATGGCACTGACGTCATCACAATATGAACAATGGCACTAACATCATCACGTTATGAACAATGGTACTGACGTAATCACGTTATGAACAAAGGCACTGACGTCATCACGTTAAGAACAATGGCACTGACGTCATCATATTATGAACAATGGCACTGAAGTCATCACGTTATGAACAACGGCACTGATATCATCAGGTTATGAACAATGGCACTGATGTCATCGCATTATGAACAATGGAACAGACGTCATCACGTTATGAACAATGGCACTGACGTCATCACGTTATGAACAATGACACTGACGGCATCACGTTATGAACAATGGCACTGCCTTCATATTTTGAACAATAGAACTTACTTCATCACGTTATGAACAATTACACTGACACAAAACGTGATGAACAATGGCGCTGACGTCATCACTGTTACTAACAATGGCACTGACGTCATCATATTATGAACAATGGCACTGAAGTCATCACCTTATGAACCTGGCACTGACGTCATCACGATATAAACAATGGCACTGACGTCATCACGTTATGAACAATGACACTGACGGCATCACGCTATGAACCTGGCTCTGACGTCATTACGTTATAAACAAAGGCACTGACGTCATCGCGTTATGAACAATGGCACTGACGTCATGCCATTATGAACAATTGCACTGACGCCATGACGTTATGAACAATGGCACTGACGTCATCACGCTATTAACAATGGCACTGACGTCATCACGTTATGAACAATGGCACTGACGTCATCACGTTATGAAAAATGGCGCCGACGTCTTCATGTGGGCTCGTCTCCAGGACATAGTTGTAAGGCCAAAGTGTAACACAAAAAAGCACAAATTTTCCTAAATACAACATCAACAAAACTCACTACTCGTGGGCAACATTGAGGTTGGAATACAATTAAACCATTTATCAGTTATCTTGAATACAATTAAATCATTTACCAGTTATCTTGAATACAATTAAATCCCTTACTAGTCATCTTGAATACAATTAAATCATTTACCAGTTATCTTGGATACAATTAAATCATTTACCAGTTATCTTGAATACAATTAACTCATTTACCAGTTATCTTGAATACAATTTACTCATTTACCAGTTATCTTGAATACAATTAACTCATTTACCAGTTATCTTGAATACAATTAACTCATTTACCAGTTATAATGAAAACTTTAATGTTAATTCCTTCAGCAGAAATCAATAAGAAATTAATAATTGGAATGTACCTAAGGTATACAAATTAACCATATAATTTATATAAACACACCTTCCCGATATAAAACACAACCTCAGGTACTAAGAGAGTTCTTACCTATAAAAGACAACCCCAAGTACTAAGAGAGTTCTCACCTATAAAAGACAACCTCAAGTACTAAGACAGTTCTCACCTATAACATAATAAAAAGAGAATTCAAGTTAAATAGTAAAAGTTGATCGTTACACTGTCTAGCTACACTCAGTTGTTTCCTGGTAGTTTGGGTCTATGTCGTGACATTGATGGAATGTGATAAAAGTAATGTAGTAAGTTGAAAGTAATGTAGCGAGTTGAAAATAATGTAGAGAGTTGAAAGTAATGTAGAGAGTTGAAAGTAATGTAGTGAGTTGAAAGTAATGTAGTGAGTTGAAAGTAATGTAGTGAGTTGAAAGTAATGTAGTTATATAAAAGTAATGTAGTGAGTTGAAAGTAATGCAGTGAGTTGAAAGTAATGTAGTGAGTTAAAAGTAATGTAGTTATATAAAAGTAATGTAGTGAGTTGAAAGTAATGTAGTGAGTTGAAAGTAATGTAGTGAGTTGAAAGCAATGTAGTTATTTAAAAGTAATGTAGTGAGTTGAAAGTAATGTAGTGAGTTGAAAGTAATATAGTGAGTTTAAAGTAATGTAGCGAGTTGAAAATAATGTAGTGAGTTGAAAGTAATATAGCGAGATGAGAGTAATGTAGTGAGTTGAAAGTAATGTAGTGAGATAAAAGTAATGTAGTGAGATGAAAGTAATGTAGTGAGTTGAAAGCAATGTAGTGAGTTGAAAGTAATATAGTTATATAAAAGTAATGTAGTGAGTTGATAGTAAAGTAGTGATTTGAAAGTAATGTTGTTAGTTGAAAGTAATGTAATGCGTTGAAATTAATGCAGTTATATGAAAGTAATTTAGTGAGTTGAATGTAATGCTGTGAGCTGCGAGTCTAATTACACTGTATCTACCAGTAACATAAACCATTTGTTCTAATTGTTAGAAACAATGTGAATATGATCAAGAAATATGGTAGGAAAATATTTACCACAGATAATGATCGAGGAAGTAAAGATGACGATGTTTCATGATGTCCAATGTGTTAGATATTTACAGATGCAGATGTACATGATGTCAATGTTTCATTATGCTATTTTAATTTACTTCATAAAGTATCGAATATAGACGAAAAAAAACCCCTGGAATTTCCATGTGTTAGTCCTGCCATACGAAATAAATAAATGTATTATTTATACTTCTGTCTGTCTTAGGTTTGTAGTTATGTTAACTTTGTGTTGTATTTTCTAAATTAGAATTAATTGCTTTATGTATATTTATTACTTTGCACTTGATTCTTCGAACGTCTTGTGTTTAAAGTTTACAAGATTTAACAAATGGTGTTATTCTTTTGTGTTCTCCAGTGGCGTTTTGATGTAACGTCACATTTCTTAAACACTTCTCTTCCCTTGTCACAAATCGTCATAAAAATGTGATCCCCACCCCTCCCCCCTCAGTCACATCAGGTTTATGGACGGTACTGATTGTTGAGTAGAGAAAAAACAAATGTTGAAAATCTCAAAACCAGCAGTTCTCATAAAAAATTATTTTTTTAAGTATTCCTATTTGAAGTACGTTAATGTAAGTATGATCTGTTAAAATAAATGTACTACTTTTTATTTTTAACGTTGGCTATTTACCAAGATTTATAATAAAAGATAATATTTGCCTCTTAATATATTTAGAAAGGTAAACGATTAATTATAAATGGGGATTTTATCGCAAGATAGTTAAGCACTTATTTCCTTTGATCAATCATAGCATAAAAACATGTTTTTGAAACTCTCAAGTACAAGTTAGCATATATGTATCAACAAATAATATAATAGAAAGATGTATGTTATTAGAGTAAACCGGTGTTAATAAAATTGTTTGTCTTGTAAATCATGTTCATTTTCAAGTTATAGCCAATATATATTATCAACATTATTATATTACATTTCTTGTGTTTTGCATAAGTATTATTCATTAAAATTTTGATGAAGTGGACAAGTTTGAGATTCACTGTAGTTATTTTAAAGAGGACTACACAACGTCACACAATGCGGATCTCTGATGTCAAGTAGTGCTTGAGAGACCAAGTATGATTATTTACTTTTAAGTGGCTAATATTAAATGGCGAGATTCGTTGAAGTGCCTCCGACGAAAGAAAACGCCGTACGTGACGCATTAGAAAATGCTGAGTTAAGTTATGTTACTTGTTGGCAAGTTAACTAAATATGTGCTAGTCTTTTGTCCTAAATAAAATTATATGTTTGAGACTTTCTCTCAACTTGCTTCTTTTTAATAATCATTTGTGTTCTTTAAAATATGATTACATTGTCACATGACGATATCACTTCACTTCGCCTACTAACCGGATCTAACATTGTACATCCTTGTTGTTTTCTGATTATTGTTCATTAAAAAAATGGTCTTTGTCAAAAAAAAAAAAAATCCGGCTTCATGGCGTTTAGTGAATCATTGAGCCGCTCCAATTTTTTTTTTTTTTAATAACCATATTTTCTAAATAACCAACCGTCATCCTGTCAGGTTTTAGGTTAATTTTAGTCTTTTTTTATTTGACCACATTTAAGTTATTACCACGAATATTTGTCTAACTATTTATGTCATATCAGTCATGTTATTCACTTAATTCGAGTATAAAAAATACACGTTTAAGACTTTCTCTCAACTTGCTTTTTATGTGCCTCATTTGTGTTCTTTAAATTATGTTTAGATCGTCATATGATGAATTAAATTCAATTCACGTAGTAACCTGATCCAACATTGTACATCCTTGTTGTTTTCTGTTGATCATTTTTTAAAACAGATTAATTTGTCAACAAAAATCCAGTTGACTAGTGTTTAATGAATCATTGTTCAGTTCCATTTTTAAAAAAAAAATATTTTCTTAAAAACCAACTGTCAGATTTTTTGCTGGAATATAAAATCTCAACGAAGATTTGAACCGTGTAAGGGAAAGGATTTTTTTTCAAAAGGACAGGATCTTAATCGGTGTCTTAAAGAAAACAGAAAAACCAACACCTTATTAATGTTTAAAACTCTAATAAGAATTCAAGACTTAACACAAACCATAGATAAGCGTATGACGCAATAATCTTATATATAGAAGGAGTGTATGCAACAGTTAAGAAAAGATAAAAAAAGATGAGTATATTAGATAATTATTTTAATAAGATATATTAATTAATAACGAAATTAAATATATATATACACACATAATAAATCTGCAATTTCCTCTATCTAAACATTAGTTGTAGTTTTTTTCTGCCGTTGTTAAAATTCATCACTTTATTTTAAACCACGGTTGCTTCTTTTTCTTTTTTTTTCTTTCCTTACTATTATTACTATCTCTATTGACAGTCTGTATCCTGTTTGTTAATTTTTCAGAAAACTCAAACCTACACCATGTGATATGATCATAACTATTTTTGTACATGGTCAGAGTCTCAATTCTTCTCTCTTTCTGTCAAATCCTGGTGCTATAATGTCACCAAGTCCACAGATGTCTCTGTACTGACAACTATCAGACGCTCCCCATTTCCTGCCGTTAATAGTTTCAACTACAGTTTCCTTTCCTCACACTTTACTCTTGTCTCTGTTGCGATCACAAACACGCTTTTAACAAAGTCAGTAACGTCTCTCATGTGTACATGTTTACTACACATGTTGGCTGGAGAAATAACCTGAATCATTTGTTCTAATTTTTAAAACCATTGTAGACACGACCAAAGAATATTGTAAGACAATGGTGGTGAATTTTTTTGCGACCACCTGCACGAAATGCAAACCGAAACCAACTTAATTGTAACAAAGTGCCAACACTCGAATGAAACTTGACAACTGGGCAAGGATCCTAGGGTCAGCCATCTTTGCTGATGTTAGATAGTCTCTCTACTGTCTATAAGGACTGCCAAGTGGCCACACTTGATCTTTGTTACATGTTCATCCTTTCAGAGCAGTTCATTGGTGTAGCGTTTTATCAAAGGCGTATCTACCTACCTTGTGGGTGAGATAAAAAAAGACACTTTTCTGTATCTCAATATTTGACGCTGCTGTCTTTGGCCATTAGTAAGAAGAATAAGACAGGGACTCCAGCTAAGAAATTGTTTGTGTCAAAAAGAGCTGGTTTCAAAGATATTTTAATAAAATATAAGCAATGAATTTTATAGGACATGAGACCAGAGGCGTCACTAGGGTTGGTGTCACTCGGGGCGGTAGCTCATGGTGTAACCCGGGGCGGTAGCTCATGGATTCACCCCCTCTCGATTTAATCAATAGAAGTCCTCCGAGTTTTCCAGTACCAAACAACGGGAATTTTACATTCTGGTGTCCCCCCCCACTGATGGTGTCACCCGGGGCTGCCCGCACCCACCGCACCCACCTAGCGACGCAACTGCATGAGACCCAATGTTTCATTTTATTATTAAAAACAAAAGAAATAGTGATTGTCATTTAAAGCAACACTTTAAAAAGAATAAAAAAAGATGGAATGTAATACAAATTTAACAGGATTTAACCACACGAACAACTTCCTTGTTAATTAACTTGTTTGCCTTCCTTAAAGAAATCACGGACAAAATCTAATAATTGGTATGGAGTATTTTTTTAAAAAGATCATTGTATTATGGGAAATCGAAATTATATTGATTGGAAAGCTTCATGTAGCATATAGATTTCTAGATCTAGGTTCAAAAATTCTGACAAGAAAAGTGACGCTCAAAATATTCTTAACTTTCCACTGACGAAATCACGTAGTTTTTAGTTATGAAAAAAAATATTCACGCAATTCACATGCAGCGGTTCTAATGTCTTATACTTTCTTTTTTTTTTTTTAAATTGAAAAAGCTTTTCCAAGGGACATAAGTAGAATTAATTGCTTACTCGTGCATTTAGGAGATAATAACATTTTCTTTTATTAATGCGTGATTCAGTTATAAGGCAATCATTAAAAAAAAATATAAAAAACGCAGGTCTCAAAATTTCACGTAATATTTTGCATACCTTTATGGTACGTATAATTTGATATAATTTTTTTTTAATTTAATCTTTAAACTTAAAAAGTATTGAAAACTAAAGGAGAATTTATTTAAGAAATTTAAGGCTACCAATTCAGAAAGGATACACAAAACATACTTTTAAATTAAACACCTGACACAGAAACTTAGCCATAACCTCCAAAATAATTATATAAACAGTGTAATAACTAAAGATAACAATAAAAACTTATGGTCCTTTATCAAATGTAAAAAAATGGAGCCTTCAGGTATAGCCACACTAAAAGACTCAAATAATAAAACCTATAATGAAAATGAAAATAAAGCTAATATCCTTAACAAATATTTTGCATCATCATTTTCTGCCTCAGGCGACAAGGAAATTTCAATAAATTTAAATAAATTGGAAGAAATAGGTAACATAACTGTAGTTGAGATAGGTATACATTCACTCCTAAAAAACTTAAAAATAAACAAAGCTACTGGCCCAGATGAATTACTTGCCAGGTTTTAAAAGAATTAAGCAATGAAATGTCCCCAATCCTTGTAGTTCTTTTTCAAGCCTCTCTAAACCAGGGCAAAGTGCCCGAGGATTGGAAATTAGCCTATGTAACGCCGCTCTTTAAGAAAGATGATAAGTCAGACCCTGGTAATTACAGACCTGTATCACTTACTAGTATCACATGTAAATTACTGGAACACATAATATATAGCAGAATAGTTAACCACCTTGACAAATATAATGCCCTATGCCCACACCAACATGGCTTTAGAAAGAACAGATCATGTGAAACACAATTGATAGGCCTAATAGATGATCTATCAAAAGGCTTAGATAATAATGATCAAATAGATACAATATTACTAGACTTCTCAAAAGCATTCGACAAAGTTCACCACCTTAGTTTACTCAAAAAACTTAAATACTTTGGAATCTCAGGTCCCTTGCATCACTGGATCCAAGATTTCCTATTGGGTAGGGAGCAAACTGTAATAATTAATGGTTCTAAATCTACACCAATAAAGGTTAACTCAGGAGTTCCACAAGGAACTGTCCTAGGTCCCTTACTATTTTTAATTTATATAAATGACTTACCCAACAATATCTCAACAGGAACTAAAGTTAGGTTATTTGCTGATGATTGTATAATCTATAGAACAATCAAGTCAGAACAAGATAGCAAAATTTTACAAAAAGACTTAGATGAATTAATAAAATGGAAAACTAACTGGAGTATGTCCTTCCACCCAGAAAAATGTCAACTGCTAAGAGTAACAAAGAAAAAGAAACAAATAAATTCAAAATATTTCATTCCTGGAAAAGAACTAACACAAACTAAAGATGCGAAATACTTAGGAGTCATAATAAATGAGAAACTATCTTGGAATCCCCATGTCAATGAAGTTATTAAAAAATCAAACAAAACCTTAGGCTTTATAAAAAGAATTTTTTACAAATGTAACAAAGATATAAAACTAACATGCTATCTCACCCTGGTGAGACCTATACTAGAATATGCATCTTCAGTATGGGACCCATCCACCAAAGAAAATATTGATAAGTTAGAACAAATCCAAAAAAGAGCTGCCAGATTCATTACTGGAGAATACTCAAAACTGACAAGAGTAACACCATTAGTTAAATTATTAAACCTTGAAACACTAGAGGATAGAAGAACCAAGAGTAAATTAGTAATTATACATAAGGCAATTAATTCTAATTTGGAAATACAACACAAAGATAACCTAATACAACCCTCAAATAGACATAAAGACAAAAACACCTTTCTTATTCCATATGCAAGAACAAACACATACAAGTTTTCTTTCTTTCCGTCCGGTATTCGGGCGTGGAATGGGTTGCCTGAAGAACCAGGAAAGCCACCACTTTATCATCTTTTAAAACTCTAGTAAGAATACAGGACTAAACACAAACCATAGAAATACGTAGGACGCAATAATCTTCTGTACAGAAGGAGCGTCTGTAACATATAAGATAAGATAAGATAAGATAATCTACAATAATAAATTCTATTAAGATAATATATTTAATATATAAAACATTTCAGTTCAAGTTTCATTAAATGTACTACACTATATCCAAAAAGACTATTAACATTAGAGTAATATTAATGTGTTGTAATTCTATGGTTCATTAAACCCTTGACTTAAAGAAGAAGTTTGAGATGCACTAAAATTCAAATCCTTGTTTTAAATATTAAACTAAAATAGAGCTCTTTGCTGTCACACTTTTTGAAGTGCTTGTCATTGAAAGTCATCTGGGAAACACTTAAGAAACAGCGCGACTCGTTGATGTTAGAAAGCCTCCATTAAAGAAAGCAGTGTACGTGAAGTAATTTAAAAAAAGGTTCTTTAAAATGATAAGTTGTGTTATGATACAGTTTGATATGTTAGTTTTTTGTCATCAGTACAAGTAAATGTATATGTTTCAATATTTTTTTCTCTGCGTGTTTATGTTCATATGCATCATTTGTATTATATAAATATGTTTATGTTGTCACTATGTTGTCACGTGACGTAGTCGTTTAACGTCACGTACTTACATGATCAAACAATGTCCTTCCTTGTTGTTATCTCGTTATTGTTAATTAAAACTATTGTCTTTGTAACACAAAATACGGTGGCGTTGCGTGAGATGAATGTTTTAGTACAAGGGTCTCCAAACTACGGCCCGCTGTGCCCTCTCATCCTGTTAATTAAAACTATTGTCTTTGTAACACAAAATACGGTGTTGGGTGAGATGAATGTTTTAGTACAAGGGTCTCTAAACTACGGCCCGCTGTGCCCTCTCATCCTGTTAATTAAAACTATTGTCTTTGTAACACAAAATACGGTGTTGGGTGAGATGAATGTTTTAGTATAAGGGTCTCCAAACTACGACCCGCTGTGACCTTTCATCCTGCAAGTGGAAACCTTTAAATCTCAAAAAAAAAATAATAATTAAAAAATATATATAAAAAAAATAAATAAAAAAACGATGCCCATAGTTAAACACAAAAATTAGTAGTTTGGGTTTAGTAGTCGGCCCCCAGACTGATGTTTCACAAATAATGCGGCCTTTAGGCCAAATACTTTGGAGGCTCCCTATTTAGTTGATCCCAATTTTTATTGACATATTATTGCAGAAACAATGAAGATGACCATTGGCTAGAATGATACAAAAAAAATTTAAATAATAATTATAATAAAAATTAATATCAGTCATTAATATATAAAGCGCATCATACTATTAAGAAGCATCTTGGCTCACAGTGCTTCAATGAAATTAGTAACACGTCTTTAATGAAATAAAAATCTCTAACTCACTGACTAATTACAAATTATCTAATTTTCTCTTTAGTTAGAAATATATAACTTAGGAAATTTTGTAATACTCTCACGACGATTGTTTGTATTTTTTTTTTAAATACCACTCTTGGGTGATATGTACCGTTTTTTGTAAACTATTTGAACAATCTTATAACTTTGGCTACTGTTAAAATAAAACGATATTAACCACGATTGGTAAATAAAAACTTAATAAAACACATTAAAATACCATACTGTAAAAAAATTATAATATTCATTCCTTCTGAGCCAGAACCCGATTTTTGTTATTCTTAACATTAAAGTTAGTATTTCTTATTTTCTTTTAAACAATTAGACCTTTGTTGAGAAGTGTATCCTTTATGATCTATATTGAAATCAATAGTTTTAATTTTTTCCAGCTCACACAAATGGCCTGCGAGAATGTTTTTGGCATTCTTACATACGCAATATAAATATTATTGCCTTCATCACATCGCCAAAAACTGTATAAAAATTATTGTATTCATCACATCGCCCTTAAACTTTATAAATATTTTTGTATTCTCGCATCATCAGTAAACTGTATACCTATTATAGTATTCACCACATCAGCATTACCAGGTATACATATTGTTGTAGTCATCACTTTGTCAATCAACTGTATAATTATTATTGTATTAATTAAATTGTAATTAAACTATATAAATATTATGGTACACACAACATCGCCATCAAACTGTAAAAATATTATTGTATTTATGATATCGCCATTAAACTGTATAACTCTTATTGTATTCATTACATCGCTATTAAACTGTATAACTCTTATTGTATCCATTACATCGCCATTAAACTGGAAACATTTTATTGTATTCATGACATCGCCATTAAACTGTATAACTCTTATTGTATTCATGACATCGCCATTAAACTGTAAACATTTTATTGTATTCATGACATCGCCATTAAACTGTATAACTCTTATTGTATTCATGACATCGCCATTAAACTGTATAACTCTTATTGTATTCATGACATCGCCATCAAACTGTATATCTCATATTGTATTCATGACATCGCCATCAAACTGTATATCTCATATTGTATTCATAACATCGCCATCAATCTGTATATCTCATATTGTATTCATGACATCGCCATCAATCTGTATTTCTCATATTGTATTCATGACATCGCCATTAATCTGTATATCTCATATTGTATTCATTACATCGCCATTAAACTGTAAACATTTTATTGTATTCATGACATCGCCATTAAACTGTATAACTCTTATTGTATTCATGACATCGCCATTAAACTGTATAACTCTTATTATATTCATGACATCGTCATTAAACTGTATAATTCTTATTGTATTCATGACATCGCCATTAAACTGTATAACTCTTATTGTATTCATTACATCGCCATTAAACTGGAAACATTTTTTTTGTATTCATGACATCGCCATCAATCTGTATATCTCATATTGTATTCATGACATCGCCATTAAACTGTATAAAGTTCTTGAGTACGTTCATAAAAATTAAGGTTTTTAAAAAAATCATTTCTTTCAGCCCGGTAGCATACATTTTCTTTTCTTAACATGAACTACATAACATTTATTTTAAATAGTGACTAATTGGTAAATTGAATAATATTGAAAAAAATTATTTTAAACAATTTAGTACAATACATTTCAATTCAATATATATTATTAAACCATGTGCCCAATCATTCAGTAATGGTGGCCCTACATATAGGGTATTAAACTCCCAATGTCAGTGATGGAGGCCCCACATATAGGGTATTAAACTCCTAATGTCAGTAATGGAGGCCCCACATATAGGGTATTAAACTCCTAATGTCACTGATGGAGGCCCCACATATAGGGTATTAAACTCCTAATGTCAGTAATGGAGGCCCCACATATAGGGTATTAAACTCCTAATGTCAGAGATAAAGCCCCCACATATAGTGTATTAAACTCCTAATGTCAGTGATGGAGGACCCACATATAGGGTATTAAACTCCTAATGTCAGTAATGGTGGCCCTACATATAGGGTATTAAACTCCTAATGTCAGTGATGGAGGCCCCACATATAGGGTATTAAGCTCCCAAAGTCAGTTATGGAGGCCCCACATATAGGGTATTAAACTCCTAATGTCAGTGATGGAGGCCCTACATCTAGAGTATTAAACGCCTAATGTCAGAGATGAAGGCCCCACATATAGGGTATTAAACTCTTAATGTCAGTGATGGAGGCCCCACATATAGGGTATTAAACTCCTAATGTCAGTGATGGAGGCCCCACATATAGGGTATTAAGCTCCTAATGTCAGTGATGGAGGCCCCACATATAGGGTATTAAGCTCCCAAAGTCAGTTATGGAGGCCGCACATATAGGGTATTAAACTCCTAATGTCAGAGATAAAGGCCCCACATATAGTGTATTAAACTCCTAATGTCAGTGATGGAGGCCCCACAAATAGGGTATTAAACTCCTAATGTCAGAGATAAAGGCACCACAAATAGGGTATTAAAGTCCCAATGTCAGTAATGGAGGCCCCACATATAGGGTATTAAACTCCTAATGTCAGAGATAAAGGCCCCACATATAGTGTATTAAACTCCTAATGTCAGTGATGGAGGCCCCACATATAGGGTATTAAACTCCTAATGTCAGTGATGGAGGCCCTACATCTAGAGTATTAAACTTATAATGTCAGAGATGAAGGCCCCACATATAGGGTATTAAACTCTTAATGTCAGTGATAGAGGCCCCACATATAGGGTATTAAACTCCTAATGTCAGTGATGGAGGCCCCACATATAGGGTATTAAGCTCCTAATGTCAGTGATGGAGGCCCCACATATAGGGTATTAAGCTCCCAAAGTCAGTTATGGAGGCCGCACATATAGGGTATTAAACTCCTAATGTCAGAGATAAAGGCCCCACATATAGTGTATTAAACTCCTAATGTCAGTGATGGAGGCCCCACATATAGGGTATTAAACTCACAATATCAGTGATAAAGGCCCCACATATTGGGTATTAAACTCCTAATGTCAGGGATGAAGGCCCCACATATAGGGTATTAAACTCCTAATGTCAGGGATGAAGGCCCCACATATAGGGTATTAAACTCATAATGTCGGGGATGAAGGCCCAACATAGAGGATATTGCCAATTAAATTTTAAGCTATTTTAACCAATATTGACAGCTATCTTTATCATGATCCCTATTAAAATGTTCAGACCTTTTCAACTTTCTACCTTACCCCGTTTCGACACAGACCAGTTTTTCCCTATTTGAATTTTAACTATCATGACAAATTTTGACAAGCAATTACATCCATCACTATCCTTAATAAAATTAACAAGTTATTTAAAAAAGTCATATTTATATATATTACCCCTAGGGGCACATATAGTCTTTATTATGTAAGCATTCTATTATATTCAACAAATCACAATTAAAATTTATACATATAACTTCTCTTTTGGCCGCTTTCTTTATTGTAGTCGTTAATTCATGGCACACTCCAGCAGACACTCACAAAGAAATCCTTTGTAACTCAAATAACTTTAATTCAATACTTGAACTTATGTACACTCTTTTTACATATTAATATATATTAGTGGAACAAATTGAGTACATCCTCAGTCTTTCCCCACACTCTGATTTCACTCGCTAAGTCTTCTGGCTAATTCATCACGTGACATCTTTCAACAAATCACATATTATGTGACAATACATACGTTTAGTACTTTACCGGAAATGATTTTGACATTATCGTTTTAAAATCTCAACACAAGTAAAAACACACGCGCACACACACAAAAACATACGCAAATACTCACACACACTTATACACACTTACACACAATAACACGCACAGGTACACAAATATACACACCAAAACACACGAACACGCACACATTTACACTCATGTACACATACTAACACACATTAAAACACACAGTTACACATACATTTATTTATATACACACTCACGCACACTTGGACTTGCCTAACTTGAATCGTTAGTCGTGTAGTCAGCATATTACTGCTAACAGTCGTTACTGAAGTATTCAGCCAGCCAGGTCCTTACCACGAGATATTTAGTGAAAAATCTTTTTTGTCTTCCCAGGTTTTTTGTGTGTGTCTTATCATTGCCAGGTTCATTCACATAACTCAGGATCCACTTCACTGTCACCTTACTTCCCGTGTCATTCACATAACTCAGGATCTACTTCACTGTCACCTTACCTGCCTTGTCATTCAAATAACTCAGGATCCACTTCACTGTCACCTTACCTCCCATGCCATTCTAGTTATAACGTGTTGTCTCGGATGGCGTACCCCAAGTGGTCGCTTCTTTTTTGTTCTCTAATGACCCCAAGAGCCGATCTCATGTCTCAATAAACCACCTTGTTAAAACCCACAAGTTCTGACCCTTGCAGTGTATTTTGGACACTTTGCCTACTTGTAGGTATTTTCTACTTTTAAATAAAAAAAAAATTCTGATCTGTCTTGTCATTTTTGGTTATCAGCTTCTTTTTTAAATTGCTTATTCAATGTCTTATTACGTTTTGTTTCTGAGGCTAGAGTTTATGAATTCATTTGCAAGTTGCATAGATATTTTGATTTCCCCATACCAGAAACTGGGTTGATCAGATGTCATATCATTCTACATTCTGCCATGTAAGTTTTCAGCACGAGCAGTTGTAATCGTCATATTATAAATTGAGCGTTTCTTCGTGTACTTCAGCAGTCAAAATTTTGTAGACAAATCGAACTTTAACCATTTTCATCTTACCGATTTCTATGTCTTCTTTAGTTCACAGACGAACTCTGGTAAATGTTTTTGTAGTTTGTTCGTCTATAACATGACCCACGTACCCATATCTCAAACAACTCGCAGGTTATTTTATGATTTCTCAATATACTTAAAATTCTCTAGACTCTCAGGAGAGCCCATAAACGGGTTTTAAATCCCCTTTACTGAATTTCTTCCAAACGGCTTTTCCAAACAGCTAATGTCTTGTTGCGAAGCGTTTCTTTGACAACTCAATGCCAATACTAATGGGGATAGGCCAGTAGTTGCCACAAACTTGCGTTTATGTGTATTACAATAACCTCATTATGATTTACCACGATACCATTCGCATTTGTTTAGAGTGGTTGGTCAGATATATGCCAGGTTACTCAGCTTAAAGGGAACATTAAACCTGGCCATCTTATCGTGTAAGGAGGAATTTAAAAAATCGTTGTATAGTACGTAATTTTTTTCATTTTTTTTTAAATTCAGGATATTAATTATTAAGTAGGAAACCCCTCAGTATTTATGGGTCGCAGACAATAGCTAGTAAGAAACATAAGTGGGGGAAAAATGTTAAATTGTAATACAATGTTGTCTCCCTTTCCTTTGATTTGTCTCTCGAAAAAGTATAAGTCTTTACAATGTAGGAACAACAATAAATAAGCTGACAAAAATTAATAATACTAATAATAACAATAATAATAAATTAGAATCATAATAAAAAATTAAAAACAATTATTATTATTTTTAATTTCAATCATTATAATTTAAAACGGTATACACAATATAGAAATGACAATCTTAAATTGATAGCATAAAACACAAATAATAATGGATGACGTAGTAAGACAGTGTAGGAAATTGTATGTATTTAAATAGTGTTATATTCTCTGTCCAGTATTTCCTATTAACTGTACTTATCAATATTTTTGTGTATTGCATCTTTTATATTTTGCAATTTTGCTGTTACCCGGGTTTTAATTTTACAAAATGTCCTGTTTCTTCAAATATTTTTCTATTTAATTTTTGTAATGGGCTTTTTGGGAGATAAGGTTATTTCCCCGTACGTTTCTTTTTATTATTTGTCTAAAACATATTAATACAATTTTGGAATCTTAATGCACGTATATGTTTAAATTACATAGACGAACATATATAATGAATTTATTAAAACTTATTGGAATGAAAAAGGAAATTTTTTATTTAAAAAATGTCATTTTGTAGTTTTATGTCCATCAATTAATTTATTATTTAACTTCACCTTGAATACGATGGTTTTAATGATAATTTTGTTTATATATAAATACAAGGATTTATTGTGGTTTTATCAAAGACGATAGTATTATTTATTAGATTACGCATTTAAACTACGATTTTTTTATTGAAGAAAAACTGTGAGGTGACGTAATAACGTTTGAAAAAAATAATTTAAGGATAATATTACAACACATCATTTATGACACTTAGACCTAATAAATATTTGATGCTTAAAACAATCAACAATTTATTACTGGTTACAACGGTGTTTAGCATCAAGACATGATCTGAAGCTCAAGCTTGGATTAATTAATTAACACACAGACACAACTGAGAGTAGAAGATCCAGTACTGGCCCTGTAGACATTAGTTAAAGTACATTAAAGTATACTTGCTTCTAATGTAATTTTCACGACAGCGTTGCACCATGTAGCACCGTTACGAAGTATTTCATAGACAAATACACCCCAGGAAACTTGCTGCTCCGAACACTGTTCTAATTTCTAAATCTCTTTTTAAATGATTGTAAAATCATTTAAAATAGAGTGTTACTAATTTGTATTTTATAAAACTTCTCGTGTCTGTAAATCTATATGTCATTGTTAAAAACAACTTAGAAATATCTAATATATTTTTAGTAATAAATCACAAATCGAAAATTAATTTATTGTCTGTAAATTATAATATTATCTGAAACGTTCGCTGTTTTGTAACGTCTTGTCAGGCTAACCCTTACCTTGTTTACATCTTTACCATTTACTTTTTTTATAAGCTTGATTGCAGTCTCACCCCTAATTTTGTTTTCCTAAGACTCCGGAAGCTGTGAGTAAGTCATACATTGTAGTAGCTGTGACTAAGTCATAGATTGCTGTAGCTGTGAGTAAGTCATAGATTGCTGTAGCTGTGAGTAAGTCATAGGTTGCTGCAGCTGTGAGTAAGTCATACATTGTAGCAGCTGTGACTAAGTCATAGATTGCTGTAGCTGTGACTAAGTCATAGATTGCTGTAGCTGTGAGTAAGTCATAGATTGCTGTAGCTGTGAGTAAGTCATATATTGCTGTAGCTATGAGTTAGTCATATATTGCTGTAGCTGTGAGTAAGTCATATATTGCTGTAGCTGTGACTAAGTCATAGATTGCTGTAGCTGTGAGTAAGTCATAGATTGCTGTAGCTGTGAGTAAGTGATAGATTGCTGTATCTATGACTAGGCCTATATATTATTGTAGTTGTGACTAAGTCAGGATATTTATAGCTGTTGCTAAGTCATATATTGCTGTAAGTGTGACTAAATCATATATATTTGTAGCGGTTACTAAGTCATACATTGGTGTAGATGTGACTAAATCATAGATTGCTGTAGCTGTGAGTAAGTCAAAGATTGCTGTAGCTGTGAGTAAGTCATACATTGATGTAGCTGTAAGTCATAGATTGGTTTAGCTATGACTAAGCCTTTAAAATATTGTAGCTGTGACTAAGTTCTAGTGTTGATTTAACGAGTTCTTTTTCTAATCATTACACAAAATATGAGTTGATGCGCTATCACTTTTTTTAAGGCCACTAACTCAGCCTAACTGAAGAAAAAAGTGTTGATGACAAGTAAATATCTAGATATATTTAAATTTTCATCTTGCAAGGATTGTCTTTAAAAAATAGTTGTTTGTTATATTTTAATACAAAATTAGGCAGAGCTCCATATCATAACTGTAAAGCTATTGTCTGTGTTTGGCACAAAAAGATCAGCTGTTTTTATTTTAATTATTTGATTTTAAAGACTTATCAATAATACTACTTTTGTTTTGTTTTATATCCTCTTGAGTTTCTAGGATTTCTGATATGACGCATGGTATATTGGTAATGCGTTTTTTGTTACATTAAAAAAAATTTGTTATAACATATGACGTTGTAAACTTGTTTCGACTTGTTTAGATAAATGTATTATTAGCTTATCTACACACACTTTAGTTTTTCAACATATTTTTTTTTTTGTATTTGTGTATTTTGTTGGTCAAATATATACGATATCACAGTTACAGCTAATGTTAAAACTACAGACACCAATTATTTATTGAGAATTGTTACACCCTTAATGTTACATTTGAAACTATGTGTTTTTCCTTCTCCTTGACACTTCGAAGTCATTACATTAATAAACGTAGATAAAGGTGTCTTTAGGTGGCATTAGTTTAATATTATAACGTTCTAAAAAGTTTGTCAGGTCAGTGTAGTGATAAACTTGACTACATAGTAACATTATCAGTGTAGTCATAGACTTGACTATATAATAACATTATCAGTGTAGTCATGGACTTGACTATATAATAAAATTATCATTTTAGTGATAGACTTGACTACATAATAACATTATCAGTGTAGTCATTAACTTGACAATATAATAACATTATCAGTGTAGTCATTGACTTGACTATATAATAATATGATCAGTGTAGTGATAAACTAGACTATAAAATAACATTATCTATGTAGTCATAGACCTGACTATATAACACTTTTTGTACAAACATTTGTCTGATGTGACAGATGGTATGGAAAAAAATGTTTTAATTTTATTTTGATTTCATCATTACCTCTATTATAAACACACATTTCTTTTTGTAAGGGTATAAATCAGCCTCAATATTAAACTACCAACAGCGGTTCACTTTCACATTGACCAACATATAATATTATTAATAACTGCTAGAATTAATTAATGTGTCCGTTTTTCTGTAACTTCTATAAGGAAAAATAATTTTAATGTTCATCCATATGTTGACACATGACAAGATTCATTTGTTTAAATTGAAATATTCTACACTGAAGTACTCACAGTTTAGGTTTTCAACACTGATGTACCCAACACACTGTTTCAACTACGAATTGATAAATTATCCGCATATTCCTTCAAGCAACAACATGCAGACCAAAACACACATATGACAACACAACCCACATATGAAAACACCAGCCACATTTGACAACACCACCAACATATGACAACACAACCCACATATGACAACACCACCCACAAATGACAACACCACCCACAAATGACAACACCACCCACATATGACAACACCACCCACATATGACAACACCACACACATCAGACAACCGCACTCACGTGTACTTTTATGTAAATACATACAAAGTAAACATAATAATAAACACGGTTAAATAAGGATGAAGTGTTCCGCCACTGCATGTAAGGATGCCGAGATTGTTGTTAAGAGTGCCAAAGATGGTGGTGAGGGGATGCATGAAGCATGGTAGTTGTAGATATTTAATACAATAATAATCATTAGATAACAATTTTTACCAAGTCAATATGTAAGCAATAAAAGAATTTTATTGTGGTAATTGAAAAGTACATGAGATAGGAATGTTGGAGTTAGGGTGCCGACACTGATGGTGAGGCCGCACATAAGGCGTGGTGTTGTTATGTATTTTGGGAGAAATAGAGGGTGTTGTCTATTACAACAATCAACAGTTGATACAAGTTTGTATAAAGTAGATAAATATTATAACATTGTTTACATTATCAATATTAGCTATACTCCAGACCAGCGCCACTAAAATTTCTTCCCTCAGAGTTGACCCCACTGTGGACATGGCGGTCAGACAACCAGCCATCACCATACCCCAGTGGGTGTACATAAGCCCCACTACTGCCTGGACATGTACATGTTGTGTACGTGTACTTGGTCATACCAAAACTCACCTTGCACCTGTCTATCCAGTGTCCTACAGAGATCTGTTTAGGACATCCATGTGGATGTGATACTATCAATGTCAACTTGTCTCCACGTCTCTTGTATTTGTCGTTTACTTCCACCCATAGATCAAACCAGTGTCTCGACATCTTGTCCAGTTTGTCCAGTAAAACTACGTCACATGTCACACATTCCAACTTACACATGTCTTCCTCAATGTCTGCATCAACCATCGTCCAGCCATCAAGAGTGACCAGTCGGCTATCTTGTCTATCATAGAACAATCTACACGTGGTGTGTCTCGCCTCAAGGTCATCAAACACCACGTGTTTGGCCGTGTGCATCCCTACCTCCCTCCACACTTTGCTGGGTGTGTCCGAGTGTTGACACTTGTGACATGGACAAGTTCCCTTGTTGTATTCAATGTTTACACACGTCACCATCCCAGTCCCTAGTTTCATGACGTCACTTCCTCTCATGTCATAAAATGGATATGGTTGTTTGGTGTTTGGCCAAAACTCTGGTCTTTCTGTACTGGTCATTGTAACACCTAATCTGACAGTGAGGTCAGCTACAACTTTGATGTACTCAACTAGGAGGTTGTCATGGTTACCTCCAGGCAGGTGATTGATGTTAAAATCGTTGACAGGTACAAACTGTTTGTGACCTGGATTCTTCTTACAGCCAACAAGATGTTTGTGTAGATCTAATTCTCCTCCTTCTGACACCAGCGTTTCATGTGTACCTGACAAGGTCATCAAACAAAGTACATTTTATTACAGATGTCTCTATTCTATGGAAAAAGATTGTATAAATATATCGTATAAAAATTTTGTATTATTATATACTTTTATGTCAATAGATTTAAAGATTAATGTCCCTGGTGAATTATGAGACAAAGTTTTTGTTGTAAAATTGTTGTGTGTAAGAATTAATATCTTAAAACTTGAACATTGAAGAAACTTGGATATAGAATGTTGGATACAACAATCACAGCCGTTTAAACTAAACTGTTTTTTTTTTAAATTGCTCGATATGAATAATTTTTTAAATTAGAATTACCACAGAATGTAGCTGATATATCCTTCTTGAAGCTTTTTAACTTTGGTTCAGTAACCAGGCTGTCATCTGTGTCATCTTCCAAGCTGTCATCTTTGTCATCTTCCTGACTGTCATCTGTGTCATCTTCCAAGCTGTCATCTGTGTCATATTCCTTGTTGTCATCTGCGTCATATCCTTCTTGTCTTTGTTCTGTGAGATGATCTTATAAAATCAAATATTGTATATATAATCACACATTATTAAAATGATTCATGTGATTCTCACATATTTCTCTCTCTCTCTCTCTCTCTCTCTCTATCTCTCTCTCTATTTCAATCCGCTGGGAATAGTAAAAATATTAAGAAACGTTTTCATTATATGTTGTCCATCAAACAAAAGTATATTAACATAATATTACCTGAGAAAAGACGTGATTTATCTTTCTCATCACATCTTCCATCTTTGTCATCTGGTAGTCTGTCATGTGTGTCAAGTTCACTTTGTGTGTGCTCTTGGCAATATTCTGAATAGGATAGTTATTGATAAACTTAATACAATTAATATACTAGATCTTTGTTTTCTAAATATTTATGTCTAAATTTCTCCCAATTTCCTTCTCTATTTCATTTTTCCACTCCGTCTGTCTCCCTCTGTTGATATCTCTTTTGCTATCTAAGTATTTCTAAGTCTCGCTTTTCATCTCACACACATTATATCTGGTAATGACGATCTCTCTCTCTCTCACATGCTGTCTCTCTGACACTCGCTATCGCCCTCTTTCATTATCCCATCCTCCCTCTCTATCTCATCCTCCCTCTCTATCTCATCCTCACTCTCTACCTCGTCCTAACTCTCAATCTCGTCCGTCCTCTCTATCTCATCCTCCCTCACTATCGCGTCATCCCTCTCTATCTCGTCTTCCCTCTCTATCTCATCCCCCCCTTTCCATCTCGCCTTCCCTATCTCGTCCTCCCTCCTTATATATATATATATATATATATATATATACAGTCGAAACCGCTTAAGTCGACGGCGTCGGGGAATGAAAAATCGCATCGACATAACCGATGACCGAGTTAAAGCGAAAACCAATATGGCGGCAAAATATTAACATGCGCTTGAAATTTCTATATGTACGCGATGTGCGTTAATTAGTGATGGGACGATTAATCAGAATCGTATCGGAATGTCGGGACCCTATTTCTTCACGCTTTCTTAAGGTTGTTAAGACCGTTCGTTTTTAAAGACCGTTTAAGTTTAAATATAACGCCGTTTTGCGGTGATTCCCAGATTGAGCAATACTGTGCCTTCGAAGCGACTTGCTTGATTTTCTTTACAAGCTACACAAATAAGTAGCCTACACATCCCCTCATTGTCCCCGAACCATTCTCTTCTGGACTCGGAATGGTCTATCGTGACCTATATATGACTCATGACAAAGAGAACTATCATGTTATATAAACGTTCACAAAAAAATTAGGTACTCCTTTTGAACTTTTGAACCTTCAACTTTGACATATTTTAATTAATTCTAACCAATAGTTAAATGGCTTTTGCACACGGCCACTTCTTATGAATGAAAAAATGAGAACAAAGCAGTAGTACAGTACATGTAATAGTCAAAATGAGGTTGAAGGATGAATGGTTGCCAATGACAACAAGTTTGGACACTGCACACGGTACATTTTATTATTCCATACGATCCCCTCAGCTTACAATTCCTTCGGTAACTTGATGCTAATAGGACTAACCAACAACAATGGTTTGGGAGATTGAGAGTAAACTGTCTGTAGTCTGTTATATTATATATTTTAAAATCTGGGGAGCCTTGCTTACAGTAAGCAGCCTATGATTTTGGTATCGTCCCATCACTAGCGTTAATAAATGATAATGTTCATGCACGTGTTTTTGGAGTTTTTTTTAACACAACAGCATTGCCGTTATTTGTTTGATGAAGCTATCGGCATGCTATAAAATTGTACATACATGTTTGCTAACAACAGAAGGTATATGTGCACCAACTGACAGCAGAAATTTACAAATTTAAAATAAAAACCAACGTCGATTATCGATAAAAACTTTTAATTTTCTCCAACACATC
>MUZC01001101.1:6896-18400 GCA_002072015.1 Radix auricularia | reverse complement strand
TATATATATATATATACCTGTCTCTCTTTCTAAGAAAATTGTAAGGAATTTCTGCGATACAAAAAAAATCAATGCACAACACAAAACATATCTATTTAAAATTAATAAAGGAATAAGTAAAAATAAAAACTATGAGTAGCAACATTTTACCATTGTTTTGTAACACATTGAGATTTTTTGTTACCAGACCGGATTTAGCTTGGGAATTCTGAAAAGAGAAAAAATAAATAGCAATTAATTTTTTTAAAATAATATTTTTAGTTAATAGATACTTGTTCAATTTGATTAAATTAAAAATGACAATGTGAGTACTTAGGCGCAAGAGAAAGGGGATGTGTCATTAAATGTTGGTTCGCTAGTTTTAGCTAACTAACTGTAGCAATAGCAGAAACAGTTCAAAGTTCAGTCCAACCTGTAATTACAGTGTAATCTTAAAATTTGCACAATCCTCAAATAAGTGATTAAAAATATTGGTTAACATTATTAGACATCTCAACAATGAAAATTTAATTTTTAGTTTAAAGTTATATTATAATAGATCTATACGGTAAAAAGAGTTTCAAGCTAATGTCAGCTTGTAAATATCTTCCTTTGAATGATCAAGAGACTGGTCCGTCGTCTGCAATAATTATTCAATAAATGGGCGATTTCAATACTTAAATATTTCGTCTTATGAGTACTTAAAATTTAAACAATTAATTTAAACAATTTTATGCATTTTAAAGTAAACAAAAAATAAAATGGTTTAAAAAACATGTATTCAATATATTTAAAAAATATTATTAATGTTTTTATTAACTTTTATCAAATTAAAATATCCAAAGTCTAAGCTTTTTATTTATTATTTAAGGAGTAGTCGAACATTTGATTTATGTCATCGATACGTATTTTCTAAATTAAAAATAGGAACAAGAAAAATTAGCGGACCTAAACGTAAAAAAATAATAATAAACTATACTAATTCATAGTCTATATATTAACTATTATTAATAGATTTTGTAATAAAATATTTGGAAGTTTATTTGATACCATAATTATTTATTTTGAGCGAAAATTTAATTAATTATTGTCTTAAATTTTTATTTGATTCTATTATTTGTTACCATGGATACACGACACGGATGTTTGTTATGTGACGCACAGTCACACAGGCTTATCAATCAAATTAAATTATTTTAATATATAGAAATACTTTAGATTATTTCCCCAAAATAATGGCTAAATTTACTAAGTATGAATCTCTTTTGGATTCGGTAAAAGTATAAAAGTCTGCCTACTTAAAGACATTAAAGTCGCAATTATATTAATTTACTCAAGACTTTTACTTTTACTTAGCCTTATCATAAGTGCCTTATCTACTTATCATTATCATGCCTTATAAATTAAATATATAATACTACTAGTACTAGTACTAATGCTTTTCAACTTAATACAAATTACAAATTAGCGTAGTTAAATGCAACTTGGGCTAAAACGAATACCGAGGTCCGCAGCGTCGCGTCTCTTCCGGTTGCTATGCAGGAGAGTTGCTTCCCTTGAATTTGTTGTTTTCTTACTTATTTATGACCTCCCCTTGAGGTAAAATGTAAAAAATATGTCTATTGTCATAATTGTATTTGTATTCTTGCGCGCAGCGTATAAATGAGTATAATCTAAGAACTATTTCTTGTGCTCATTTAGAAAGAAAGGAGTGCTGCTAAATAACTGGCGGGATTTGTTTCCACCAGGTCAGTAAGTAGCCATTTTTTGTTAGAATTTTCGGAATATTGAGGTTTCAGCCATCATTCAGAACCTCATCTCGAGGGTCCCAGCAATCATTTAGAACCTCATCTCGACGGTCCCAGCAATCATTCAGAACCTCATCTCGAGGGTCCCAGCAATCATTCAGAACCTCATCTCGACGGTTCAAGACAGTTCTTAGGTTAGGTTTAGTTATCAATTTCAGAAAATTGAAGATTTTAATTTTAGGGTTTGGGTTAGGTATAGCTATACAATGCGTGAATTTCTAAAAGGATTTAAAAAGTGTGTTGTGATTCCGATGCCTGATCGGTGAGTACCCATTATTTTGCTTTTATGTAAAACGCTAAAAAAAATACTCCTTAAAATATTAGAATGTCCCCCAAATCCTTCGGCCATCTTGTTGCTATGGCACGGCACCGCCGGAAAAGTAATGCGAGCCCCGTGAATTTTTTTTTAAAATTTGCCGGTAGCTAAAAAACTTGCGCAATTTCAGAATCCCTGATTCCCCTACCCCTCTGACTTCACGGGGCTCGCACTACTTTTCCGAAGGTCACGGCGGTCACGTGCCTTAGCAACAACATGGCCGCCGATAAGGGCGGTGCGGACTCAATAATCAATGTTTACCGCAACTTGTATTAATGTATTTAATAAATTAAAATATAAAGTTCTCACGGGAAAATAAATTTCACTGTGAGATAATACTATACGGTCGTTTAAAACTATAGTTTACCTACTTCACTACTATTATTATTAATGTTGTACTAAATCTATACAGTATACAACTCGGCTTTAACGTATCATAAATTATAATTTTATTTACCGTGAAGTGTGCAAACTCTTTGACAGAGTTACGTTTTAAATTTAAAAAAACAATAGATGATGAAATTAAAAGTTCAAACAATTTAAGTTTATAAGTTTATACAATTAACTCTGTTCTGTAGACAATATATTTAGGGTATATAGTCTATACATACAAAACAGTGATATTTATTATTATTTTTAATTGATTTTTGGGGGAGTCATATTCCTATTGACAGTCTTAACATTTGACGTTGCCTTGGACCTAATTATTAATTCTATAAAATATAATAAAATGCATTTTGTATCAATTTAATTAAACATCAACAAATATAATTAGAAAATATAAACATTAAAATTTATTGGTGCTTTAAAAAAATTATTTCCTCTCTTCTAATTACGCAGCAATAAGTGAAAAAATCATGTTAAGCCTGGTCCCTATTGGAACTCAGGACGTGTAAGCGCATTTTCGTATTATGTATCAGTACTTATGTTAGATATCAGCATTATGTAGTTGTCAGTAATTGTGTTTAGATTTTAGACATATTTTTATGAATTTTCTTGTGTAATGAATATACCTGACATTTTTTTATTTAAAAGTCCTTTATTTACATTTTTAAAAAAAATACTTTTTCTTTAATCACACTACAAGTCACCACAAATGATGACGTAAAACTCTCTAAACTTTTAGACATATTCTAATGACGTCAACTAAAAAAAAAACTAATTATTTTGCAACCTTTCGCAACACTCTTCAATGCTTGAAGAATTGTGTATTCGACTTCCGGCAATGGCGGCCGTTCTTTGTGCTAGTGTTACCTCTCGATTCGAAATATTTTTTGGTAGTTTTAACGGGGTTTTTAAACGGATCGAGTAACTGAGTGTTGATGCACAAATGGCAGGTAAGGACATACAAAAAACATATATACATCATGGGTCTAGGACTTATGGATGCTGTGGTCAAGGGTGATGACAGACGGACGGACGGACAAAACGGGCGCAATAGCGATTTCGACATCTCGAAAATGCGCTAAAAATCTATTGAAAAAAAAAAAAATTATAATTTTGTTTATGTAAATAAAAGTTACTAGTTTTATAACACATTTAAAGAAATTTGGTTGTTTATTAGCACTAAAATTATTATTAAAAAATTCTTAGCCTTAGATATTACCTTAACAAAATTAGCCATCTATAATCTATGTGTAAAAAAGAAATAGTAGGCTTAATTTTTTTTTTTTTAAATATTTTTTAAAAAATGTGCACTGTTTATTTTCTTAGCAATACGACTTAGGCTGACACAAATAGAAAGTTATATATATATTATCAATGACGTTTTTTATGTAATATTTATAATACCATATTTAGTATTTAAAAAATATTTTTAAAAATCCATTAGTTATATTTTATATATTGCTTTTCCGCTATGCTAAGGGAGAATATTCACAGTGACATAACTTATAAGTCTTTGTAAGCTTTATTTTGCTTTATATATTTTTTAGGTCCCATTTATTTAGAAAGTGATTATAATTAAGATAATTTTATTATGTTCAATGTTAGCTGTTTTAGAAGATCCTTCTACAAGAAATGCTATTTGCGTCCTGACTTATTTAATTTTTGCTTTAGTCCTCCGCTATTATTAGACTTTCAAATGTGGATTAAGTGCTAATTTTCCTGATATCTTCAGGCAAACAATTTCATTGCTGAATTGTGAACGGGAACAACAAAAGTTTATTTCTTTTTTCTTGCAAATGGGATTTTAAAAAAATTGTTTTTTATCCACATGTCTATCTAATTGTTGTATTAAGTTATTTTTGTGTTGTATCTCTTAAAAAGAATTAATTGCTATATGTATGATAACTACTTTAATCTTCTTGTTCTATTCTCTAATTTTTCAAGGTTTAATGATTGAACTAATGATGTTATTCTTGTTAGTTTTGAATTTTGAAGCTTCTCCAGTAAAAAATCTGAATACTCTAATTTTAATATTTTTTTTCTAGTTCATCAATGTTTTCTTTGGTGAGTGGGTCCAATACAGAAGATTCGTATCCTAGTACAGGTGCCACCAAGGTTAGCAAGCAGTGTAGTGTTATCATTGTTTTACATTTGTAAAAGTTTTTTTGTTGTAAAGTCGAAGAAGGTGTTTATTTTTTAAATTGTTTCATTGATATGGTGATTTCATGTTAGCCTCTCATTTATTATTACTCCTAAGTATTTTGCATTTTCTCTTTCGATAAGTTATTTTCATAAATAAAATATTTCAATGTATTTGTTTTTTTTTTCTTTCTTACTCTTAACAGTTAACACTTTTCTGGGTTGAAAGAAATGCATCTGTTAGATTCCCATTTTATCAATTCTCCAAGTCTTTTTTTGTAAAATTTTGAAATCTTGATCTGATTTAACTGTTTAACAGATTATACAATCATCAGCAATTACCTAACTTTAGTCCTGTTGAGATGTTGGGTAATACATATAACTAAATTTAAAAGAGTAATGAACATAGCACAGTTCCTTGTGGAACTCCTGATTTAAACTTTATTGCAGCATATTTAGATTTATTAATTAATACAATTTAATGCCTCTAATAATGGAAGTCTTGAATCTAGTCATGTTAGAAACCTGAGATTCCAAAGAAGTGAAATTAATTTAAATGTATCAATTATAAGAAATTAAAGCAATATTTTTTTTGTAACTGTTTTTATTTAATATTTTTAACCACATTTTAGTTATGTAAATAGTAATAATAAAACAAGAATGTTACTGTAATAAAAGAAAGTTATTTGTTTTTTTATACTCTCAATATCTCATGCAATATTTTCTTTGTTCCTCTCTTATTATAATTATAACCAATTTACTTCAATATCATATAAATTAAATTATCACATTTTATTGACTGTGACTTAACTTCATTTTAAAATTTATTTATGATAAATAATTATCATTAACTGTAAATACTAAACAGGATTATTTATTTTAGAGCATTAAAATGTATTTTTCTTATAAATGAATACACATTGATATAATAGAAATATTCTTTAGCATTCCTGTTCAATTGTCTACTAGTAATGGGATACTTTTTTGTGTGATTGATGTAATTTACTGTCTATGTCTCTTATATAAGTTGACACATCTATAATTTTATATTCAATCACTGACAATCTTTTATTTAACTAACTCTGAGGGACATCTTGATAATACCACACATTTTATCTGTATTTCCTAAATGTGATTTTTAGACTAGTTGTGAACTTTTTCATAACATTTTACCATGAAAAATTACTTCTCCCACTTGTTAAGGAAAAGTTTCAAAGGAATACAACTATAATTTATAATTGAATTATCCTAAAGAAGTAAAGTATTATATTTTGGTAGCTTTCCTTTAATTGGTATTTTTATTAAATTCTATTTAGTTGATTGTGATGATAGATACCAATTTGTTAACAAACAATAATTTAATTAATCTCAAATTTCTTTTTAATCCTATTTTCATGTGATGCTTATAATATTTGAAAAATATTTTATAACAACTATTTTACTTTTATGTTTCTTGTCTACTACTGATAGAGAGAAAAAAACTTTGTCTTTCTTTTCGAGTGAAAACAAAATTAATATCATATAATTGTTTTCTCTTAAGATAGTGTTTTTTAAACACCTTTTATCCGTGGTTTACTGTTATTCAAGCTAGAACAACAAAACAATATTATCAAAATATTGATAGTCATATTTCTAGTTTACAACAAAAGAATAATTAGACATACAAACAAAATAACTTTATTGTCTTCCTCTTTATCAAATCAATATTAATTTGAACCAAATGTTGTCAGTATTAATTTAGATACATTTTTAAATATATATAACTGTATTTAACATATTTTTTGTTCATTTTAATAGTAAGCATTCACTAAATTTTAAAATATGTTTAAAAACTTCATATAACATTTTATTTACATATGATACTTACCTCCATAATTCTTGATCTTAAGGTAAATAATTGATGACTGTCTTATATCTGTGTGAGACAATAAATTGGACTTTTAAATGGGGAATATATTTTTAAGCATTTCAACTTTGATTGTTATTTAATAGTATGTTATAATAAGAATTAATATTATAACAAGGACTGTGGAAATTAACAAATAATTCATTGAGTAATAAATAACAATTAAATTAATTAAAATTAATGTTATTGATTAAAATTTAATAATATATTTATCATATTTACTATAAAGGTAATAAAAATAAAAAATTTTTGTACGTATTTTACCTGCTAATATATTTGTATTATTGTTTTTATTTTTTTATTTATGCTATAGGTTTTCTGTCTGGGTGTGTGATTATGTATGTGTGTTTCTGTGTGTCACTATAGGTTTGTGTGTCAGTCTGTGTGTGACTATAGGGCAGCATGTTTCTGTATATGACTATAGGTTTGTATGTCTCTCTTTGTGTGACTATATGTATTTATGTCACCTTGTGTGATTATAGATTTGTATGTCTTTGTGTGTAATTATAGATTTGTATGTCTGTGTGTTTGTGAGTTTCTCTTTTGTTTACTTAAGTAATTTAATATCGTGTTTATCCAAATTCCCTGGTGTACAATTAAGTTACAAGATTAATTTACACATAACAAATCCTAATTCCGATTTCACTATCTATACAAAAGCCCTACACATGTCGTACACACGACATCAGTGACTTCACATTTATATTTAATTGAAGAATTTTTATATAATTAATTGTAGAAGTTAGATTAAGGATATAGACAATATAGTAATACTTTTCATTTTGTTCTCTAAACTATTGCAAAAAAGAAAAATTTTAATTTTGGTGACACCATAAAAGAAAACATTTAGGAAACAACAAATGCGTAGATTTAGAAACTAATATTTGAAACATTGGTAGACCCGTCGTCTGTTACTGCAATAATGAGAAAAAAATACTCTGCAATCTGCCAATCGTTTATTTTATGGTGTATTAAAGTGTATAGACGAATGGTTTGATATTAAAAAAGTACATAATTAAATGCGATTTTGTATTTGTTATAAATATTTTTTTGTTCCTGATAATACCCAAACGATATAATGCTTAACACTATTTTAACGTAAAACGACTCTTTGTCTTTAGAAAGACTGCTTGCATCAGATTTAATACTAATCACAATAAAATCTACTCCAGCCGTGCCAAAACAAAAATAAAAATTTCACAACGTTACGTGACTCTTGTGTCTAGCTACAGAAGTTATAGAACGTGTTGCCACAACAAAGGTCAGATTTTTGACTACACTAAAACAAATCAATAACGTCTGGAATTAATACAAGACAAAATTTTTATTCCCACTCTAAGTTACTAAAAATCACTACGGCACGAAATAAGATGATGATAAAAGGTATTTTTAATTTTTTTTTTAAATATATTAAAAAGTTAATAATGTAATAATATAATTTTTTAATATAACAATTTTATAGAATATGAATCAAATATCTTATAAACATCTCAATTTTGCTGTACAATAATATGATACAATGAAATTCATTTGTTATTAGAACACGCGACACACAAGTGACGTCCTTTTAATCAAGTTCCATAATTTGATTTTATTAACACAAAAATCTTTACGTTAGTTACAGAACTTAAAAGTTTTACAATACTTATTTGTTATAAGACAAAAATAGTGATTGCTTATTCAATATCTCAAGATTGTTATTATCGATTAAATTAAAACAAACATAGAAAATATTATTTACTCCTAGATGTACGTTACAACATAAACACATTTCCATAATAATCTTTACCTTATCAACAAGACGTTACAACATAAACACATTTCCGTAATAATCTTTACCTTATCAACAAGACATTACAACATAAACACATTTCCATAATAATCTTTACCTTATCAACAAGACGTTACAACATAAACACATTTCCATAATAATTTTTACCTTATCAACAAAACGTTACAACATAAACACATTTCTATAATAATCTTTACCTTATCAACAATACGTTACAACAGAAACACATTTCCATAGTAATATTTACCCTATCAACAAGACGTGCCTGTACAAAGTTTGTAGACAAAATGTTGTGACCTGTTGAAATAAAATTTAAAAAGTTATTGAAAGTCTTTGGTTGAGGTAGAACACAAAATAACTGACCAATTAAATACAAATTTACCTGTTGAAATAAAATTTTAAAAGTTATTGAAATTCTTTGGTTGAGGTAGAACACAAAATAACTAACCAATTAAATACCAAGCTAACAAGAAACATATCTGACTACCGTAGTTAGGTGGGATGTTGTGGACCCCACCTGGTAACACCCAATGTGCACGGTGGTCGAGTGGCATGCTTGATCGGCACGCGTAACGAGGGACATGGGTTCGTAATCGTCAGGGGATAAGTCATGAGGGTGTAAGTCGTGAGGGGCTAAGTCGTGAGGGCGTAAGTCGTGAGGGAGTAAGTTGTGAGGGTGGTTAAGTCGTGTGGGGGTAAGTTGTGAGGTTGTAAGTTGTGAGGGGGAAGATGAGAGGGGGTAAGTTGTGAGGTGGTAAGTCGTGAGGGGATAAGTCATGAAGGGGTAAGTTGTGAGGAGGTAAGTTGTGAGGGGGAAGTCGTTAAGGGGTAAGTCATGAGGGTGTAAGTTGTGAGGGGGTAAGTTGTGAGGTGGTAAGTCGTGAGGGGGTAAGTTGTGAGGGGGTATGTTGTGAGGGGGTAAGTCGTGAGTGGGTAAGTCATGAGGTGGTAAGTCGTGAGGGGGTAAGTTGTGAGGGGGTAAGTTCTGAGGGGGTAAGTTGTGAGGGGGTAAGTTGTGAGGGGGTAAGTTGTGAGGGGTTAAGTTGTGAGGGGGTAAAAACCTAGAGCCACCGTACTGGGTAACATGAACCCAAACATACTGGTTTATCAGCCATGTAATAACATTATTATTTGTCAATGCCACAAGTGATGTTTGATTATAAATAAATTTAAAGAAAAATTAATTGAGACTAATAATCAATAAACCAAAATTGACTAATATTCACATATTTTCTTTCACAATTGGGCAGCAACCAGTCATAACCATTTTGTGCCACTGAGCGGTAAAACATTTCTGATTTTACCGCCGTGAATTAACCTGGAGGGGGTATTATGTGTTGGAATGTACAAGTGTGTTGATTGTTTATATAGGTATTTTAGATTGTTTTGATATAATAGTTTTAATTTAAATGTATTTAAATATGCCTTCAAAATAAAATACAGTTACACAAAGATATGAATTTGTCATGGTTTAATATTTTAATTTTTACTAGAATGTGAAATCAGTGAGAACAAAGAACTTGTTTCCCTGGAACGAGATGGTTCCATCTGTAGTTAATGGGAGGCAATGCTAACCGAAGTTTGCTGCTTTTGTCAATTGTATCTGGAACGAGATGGTTCCATCTGGAGTTAATGGGAGGCAATGATACCCGAAGTGTGCTGCTTTTGTCCATTGTATCTGGAACGAGATGGTTCCATATGGAGTTAATGGGAGGCAATGATACCCGAAGTGTGCTGCTTTTGTCCATTGTATCTGGAACGAGATGGTTCCATCTGGAGTTAATGGGAGGCAATGATACCCGAAGTGTGCTGCTTTTGTACATTGTATCTGGAACGAGATGGTTCCATCTGTAGTTAATGGGAGGCAATGATACCCGAAGTGTGCTGCTTTTGTCCATTGTATCTGGAACGAGATGGTTCCATCTGGAGTTAATGGGAGGCAATGCTAACCGAAGTTTGCTGCTTTTGTCCATTGCATCTGGAACGAGGTGGTTCCATCTGGAGTTAATGGGAGGCAATGATACCCGAAGTGTGCTGCTTTTGTCCATTGTATCTGGAACGAGATGGTTCCATCTGGAGTTAATGGGAGGCAATGATACCCGAAGTCTGCTGCTTTTGTCCATTGTATCTGGAACGAGATGGTTCCACCTGGAGTTAATGGGAGGCAATGATACCCGAAGTGTGCTGCTTTTGTCCATTGTATCTGGAACGAGATGGTTCCATCTGGAGTTAATGGGAGGCAATGATACCCGAAGTGTGCTGCTTTTGTCCATTGTATTTCGTTGTTTTGTATTCATTGCTGTAACTGCAGAAAACCTTGCTTCACAGAGATAATCTCAGAGATGACAATATGGATTTAATTGATTTAATAGAAATCTCAGAGCATTGGACATGACTTAAATCCTTAAAACTGGAAGAGCTGTTTTCTTGAATAGACAACAGATTGAGAACCACTGATATCACTGACTTACGTCATTGATTTATTCAAGATTGGACAATGACAAAAAGAATAAAACTATTTTTTTAAAATGCAATCTTTTATACGTGCATTTCTTCCTTACACAATCATATAAATTGTCTTTATTATTACCTTCTAATACACATTTTATTTCGTTTATGTTGTTACGTATCTAGGCATTGTTACCTATTTACTTTTTTTTGTTGTTGTTTTCCCTTGACCTGTTGCGGTCGAGAGACGGGTAGAAAATTCCCGAGGTTGTCTGCCCCTTTTGTGTAATGAGTTTTTTTTTATTTCATTTTATTAGCGGCGGCGAGTTCAAGCCACACAGACCGTGTGACCGGTCCTTGACCTATGTGTTTTCATCTGGTCAAAAATATGATGTTTTGTTTTTCCGTCTCTTTGGAGAAGGTTCTAGCTCTGTCTTGTTGTTCACTTGTCCTGTTCTCGAATAGTATTCGAGAAACTACTAGATTTGTCTTGAGCTCGACGCGCGGTGGACTATAAAAAGACCGCCGTATAACGTTGGGACGGACAAGACATACGGAGACAGCCGTGAGACAGAATAGTGGAGACTTTGCGTGACCCCTGCGTGGTATTGATAGTGTAAGTTAAGATTTTTCCTTTTCAAGGCCTTGCTGGTAATTGTAGTTATCTTTTAAAACTCTTGAAGTGTAATATTTTTACATGCCATTTTTGTAAAAGGGTTTGGTCAACCT
>MUZC01001100.1:70618-100909 GCA_002072015.1 Radix auricularia | reverse complement strand
TATATATATATATATATATATATCTTAGGGTATCACCCGTAAAAAATGACAGAAGTTTTCAAAATAATATATTTCAGCTGAAATCTGTTAATTTTGAGAGCATGTACATCAGAATAAAAAATAATGTAATACAGAACTTTCATTTATTTTTATTTTCTTGATTTATTTCCAAATTTAAAAATTGTATGCGGACGTTCGAAAATTATTGTTATTTTTGGTGCAGTAATTTGGTGCGCTGCTTTCCAAAATTAGTAGCATCACGGACGGAACATACATTGCAAATAATGTATATTGATATTATACATATAAGACGCATTTGTTGTCTGTTCCCTTATAACTCAAGATCCAGACAACTAAATAACGTGAAATTTGGTAAACGTACACGACATTACATGCGGAAGGTTCTTGACCAGGTTTCGTTTAAAATTCCCGCATATGTGGGGCCGTGGCACCAACATTTTAATGATTAATTTATTTTTTAACGATTAGTCAACCAAATTATTGGAAGTCAAAATCAAAAAGTTACTCCCAACATATATTAAACAATAGCGGACGACAAAAAATAAGTTTCCTGTCGATACACGATCATTTTCAATTCAAACTATTAGCAGACGGGAATGTTCAAAGTGTTAATTAAGTTTGCCTACAATGGTTCTAACACTTCGCCTACTTATCAAACCAAATGAAAAGCGCATTAAGCTAATGGCTGTAATGGAGTCTGACTCAGAGACATAAAATGACAACAGCTCTTCTGATGAATTACTGCGTTACAAAATAGGGATGAAAGTTACTGAATCCATTAACCCTCTACAATGGTGGAAACTTAATAAACACCGATATCCGATTATGTCATTCCTGGACATGACCGTTTTGTGCATACCAGTTACCTCAGTTCCTTGTGAATGATTGTTCAGCTCGGCTGGTTATATTGTCAATTAGACCCGCTCATCACTTGAACCAAATAATGTCAACGCACTTGTCTGTTTCGTAGTTGGTTTAAGGATGAGGTTTAAAGGAGACATTCCAGTGTTATTTAGATTAGAGTTTTCTACAAGAACTTTTAATAAGTGTTACTTATGACATCATAAATTTTAATTTTTGGCTTTAATCGAAAATAAGGAGTTATTAATCATTTATTTCCTCAGCCCAATTATATCATAATAAATAATATCGCGCATTTTGTTCAGTTTTAAACATTCACTTTTCTACTAAATCTACATTCACTAATAATTTGAAAGAATCTCGACCATCCCACGAAGAGCCGAATCATTAAAAAAAACTACCCTCGACTACAATTGCAGGAGAGTGTTTATCAAGATTAACTGTCTTCTAGGTATGTTGCATGCTCAATTAATCACCGCATTGCTGCTATCGTTATTAATCAGTCATCAGACAACAGGCTCGTTAATTCCAGCACGTTCTGCACCGGCTCAGATTACACGGCCTTCAAACTTCAGCAACAGAATGCGGTTTATTAAATGTAATGTGGGCACCGCAGGGGAATGCAGATTCTTTATTTGAAGCGAACCTGAGAATGCCTCCTAGTATTATTATTCCCAGTGGCGGACTATGGGGGAAAATATTGCTAATTGCATTCGTGTGCTATATATACACAGAGACACTGTGAATGGGGGAAATTTAAATAAAGGTCATTTAATACCAGTACCTGTAACTAGTGCTCGTTTTTAAATATAATAATTAGTTTAAAAATACAAGTATCCGCCCATTATCAAGTAGGCCTAATAATCTGTAAGACGGTTTATATAGCCAGCTTGAGGGTGGGGGGCACCACTACATTTTAGCCTAAAGCAGCAATTCCCAAGTGACATTTCGTGACATTCTGGTGTGCTAAAAAAACTCAAAGGAGTGTCTGGGGATAGAATAATTGATCTCATACAACAAATCCTAGTTAGCTTATTAATAGTAAACCTGTTAACGCAGTATTTGCTTATAGCCTAAAATCATATGTTGTTAAGGTGCGATATTTCGTGGGATACAAACGAGTCGAGGCTTCGAACTGAATCCACAACACCAGAAAGTCGATTGCTATCAATGCATCATCAATCATCTCTCCCATTTAGCAAATTACTAATAATGCAAATTGCTGACGTTAGTTATATTTAGAACACCCCTGAACAGGAAATAAGTGTATGGCGCAGATATAGACTCAATGTTTGAGAGAAGGGGAAATCGTTCGGAACGAATGGAGAATGGCTGATTTCCCTTAACTTAAACTTGCGGGTTTTTTTTTTTTTTAAAGACACTCTCCCCAAAAAAATGCAATGGACCACTTAAAACAAATCAACAGTGGTGGCTTTGGAAACTGAAAACGATTGAGCATTTGAATTCCATGCTATTTTAAAGGAGCATCAATTATTTCCACAACTTTTTTTATGAAAATTAATGTTATTTTAAAAAAATAACTAAAACGTGACAACATGTATCTTTCCTTTGAGACAACGATCGGGATGTGAGCCAGAACGGGTACCTTGAACTTAAGATAACTAATGTAAACCACTTTAGTTACGTAGCAATGAGGACCCATATGTCATAGCTCGATGGCATGCGGTTATTAGCTCAGAATGATGTTCTGAACTACTTAACGTGATTCTTGTCCAAGGTAACTTAGCTATATGAGACCAGTGGGTATCAGCTTATTTGACTCGGGGAATATAGATACGAGACCTAGGAATCGCAGCTTGAAAAAGAAAGAAACTTCATTGTGAATGTTAATAAACGAATAGACATTAAACAATTTAGAAAAAAAAACTGACCATTCATTTAAGGTACGTACCCTAAGCTGTTAATATCGGGATAATTTATTATACCTTTAATAATCTATACGCCAAAACAAACCAATGAGCGGTTATCGAACCAGGTATAAACACTAAGTACTGAGGACACAATAAACAATTTTCATGCACAAAATATACCTTTTGTAGTGGATGGCGCCAGAAGTCTTTACCTAAAAGTTTTTACTTGCTCCTAAACTTAATCAGATAAAAGATCTAGCTCTTTTTATTGGTATGAACCTTGCGACATCTTCAAATGCTCTTACTCTTCAGTATTGTGATGAAACTATGGTCGTTAAAAATTACCATTCTTACCGATAAGACTACACACTCGTGTACTTTTTAAATGCATGTAACTATGGGTGATATGACCTACTTTTAAATAAACAATTAGTAATTTGAGAGACATTGTTTAGCTTTTACATAACTCAAAAATACGCAAAACTGAGCGAGTACTGGAAAGATGTAGGCAGAGGCGTCACATGTGAAGGTGTCACCCGATGCGGTTGCACATAGTATCACCCCCACATGGCTTACGCCATAGAGCTCCTCCGAGTCTGTCAGAGACAACGGAAACACAGAATTGTACGTGCTGGTACTGGTGATGCCCCTGTGATGGTGTCACCCGATGCGGTCCCCACCCCCTAACGTAGCCTCTGCATATAGGTAATCACTAACACCCATGCACTTTTTTCGAATTGGATAAAGCCTAATTAAAAATGCAAACAAATTTCTGCACCAGCAGCAATAAGCACAAGATTTTGTGTTTTCTCTTTCTTAAAAAAAAATGTATGTGGTATTAGGCTAATTGTATTTTTAAAATGAGCCTTTTCCATTGAACTAATAATGCAGCTGAAAGCGGCAGTCTATCTGCTGAGTGGTTTGTTGTGTAATCAATGTCCCACTTCTCACGACTTCTGACATTTTATTTTTCATCATCAAATGGAATGAAATTTAAAGTCAACTTTTTCAGAAGAGCACACTTAAAATGAACTTAGATTAATTGAAATATATTTTCAGCTTCAGTTAGCTTCTTCTAAATCTAATATAAAGTGAGGAACTTGGTAAGTCCTGCTTAAACTACTCTTTAAACTAAAATGGTCAAATATTGCACTGATTTATTCACATAAAAGCAATATAAAAGTCCAGCATCAGAGAGTCAAATATGAAATAAATGACTTCAGTAAAAAGTTATGCTACACTACACAGCTCAATAATCTATCCTCTAAATCTATACCAAAATATTTTTTTAAACCCTGTGTATTCCAATACCACTTGTAAACCTGAATAGGCAGAGTCTTTTTAAAAGGCCATATTCCTAGGCTAAGGTAATACTATTAAAATTTTAAGCTTGAAGGTGTGTGACACATCTTATCCAGGATATGTCAGGGGCTAAATGTTAACTCATTAAAAAAAAATTGAGGAAGAGAAAACCTTTTTTTTAATAAAAAAAAAAAATAGGGCAGATTTTGTGTAAATCTTGAAATTTTGATTTAAAAAATGGTTTAATAATTCAAAGAACTAAATAAATTAAAAATATACATGTGTGTAAAAAAGTCATTTAATTCCTATTAATATGTTTAATATTTTATTATCAGGGCAATGAAATGTAATTATGGCTGGGTAGGAATAGGATAGGTCATGAACCTCTGACAAGTGTGTAAATGATAAATTAATGAGACTCTCAATACCAGCTTAATAGAATAGGCATAGGATTATAAAACAATATATTAATTTTAATCCAAAATCTATCAGATATGAATTCAAGACTCACCCCGCACCCCAAGTAATAAATATGAATTTATCAACAAATAAATTCATTAACAAGAATCTTATATTCAAATGGACTTCACATGACTAAACAGTTTATTACTTTTTAATTCAAATAGTTTTAAAACACAAACATACAAACTTTAATTTATCAAATGCGAAATTGTCTCTCTGTTTAAGTAATTGAGGCATTTTAATGTGAGTTTTAAAAGCCATGTTGTAGAGAGGCTACTCATATTTTTTTAAAGGCATAACATAAGTGTGCAACAATTAAATTTAAATTTCAGAATACAGGCTCAAAAGAACTAAAGGCTTTTTCTTAACCATAGGTTTGAAAAACATAATTAAACATATGCCTACATCCTTTCATTTGCATAAAGCAAAACAAAAATAATGATCACTATGAATTATAAATTCAATTAAATTTAACAATATGGAGGATTAAGGAGCTAATAACTAATGAAGCAGTTACCATATGATTTTCTTTAATTCTTGCCCCAAAAAAATTTGGATGAGAAGAGAAGGGGGACAGCGGGCAAACAACCTAGTTTCTACTTCGAACATTCTGATTGAGACATAACTTCATTGGGTTTTATAAATAAATATCCACATTGGTAAACAAAAGTTCATCAGTGTTTGACATTATTTGATTTCCTCATATTATATGCTATTTCCGATTTTCATATAAATTCATTGTCATCGTTGAATAAAAAAATTATGTGAGTCAATTAATTATTTGAGATGGGGCTGGGGGGCCAGATAAAATTTTAACGCAGGCAGCATTTGGTCTGGAGGCCGGACTTTGGAACCCCTAGCCAATGTTCCCTCCTCTAAGGTTCATTGGTCCATGTACACAGTAAAAAGTCTCGAAAGAAAAGTAAAAAAATCATACCTGTGCAATATTTTTACTAAATTTGCTGCACTGTAATTCTAAACTGCTGAGCGGCATCTGTAAAATATATGCAAGGCCGCGCACCAGTGTAGCTTAAAGGGAACATTGCCCCTGGCTTATTCTGTACTTATAGTAATAGACCATGCCTATATTCATGACCCCTTAAAATGGCCAGAGAAAAGTTTTTTTCATCTTTTAGCAAAAAAAGTTAAATTTTTTTTGCATTTTAAGCTTTTGTCAACTTTTTCAACCTTAAAAAGAGGTCAAATTGTAAAATTATTTCTTGTGATGTTATTATTTTATTTCTTCTCAAGAAACAACTGTGACTTGAAATCATATGGAGTAACTGTGTTTAAATTCTTTCGTTTGTTGTCATTATTATTGTCTCTTGCGAACTAACCCTGACACTGAATTGGTGAATATAAATACTAATATAATATTTGATTGTATTTTTTAGTATTAGTCGCAGGCTGTTACCCATTGTCATTTGTTAGGGCTCGTTTAGTCTGGGGCCATTTTGTCAGTTAACCGCCTATATTATATTTAAATAATTTCATAATGTCATTTTATAATATTTATAATTCAGTTTTCTACCTGATAAACCCCAGATTATGATAATGATCTATGACTGTAAAGCGTGCAATTTACTTTTACTATTTTAATACTTTTTACTGTTACTTTATAACAATTATGAGTTACAGTTAGTATAACAATAGGCTCAATAAAATAAATAGTATAATAATAGGGCTACACAGACATACACTAACAGTCACAATCACTAGACTAGGGCCAGGGCTAGGAACTAGTCCTAGTCTTGGCACAGTCATACTACTAGTTACTAGTAGGCCTACTACTAGTATTACTAGTTACTTACAATGACTAGTCCTAGTCGTACTTGTACTTCAATTTCATACTTAAACTGTGTTATCAACATTTTTATTTTAATTTTAGGTCTAAGTCTAATCTAAGCAATATTTTATATTTTATAACTACAGTCTACAGTACTACAGACTATAGGACTATTCTATTACTATTACTAATAACTATAGACTATAATACTATGATTTTTATACTATACTATAGACTCAAGTCTACTATAGACACTATACTATAGACTATAGTCAGACTATACTATAGTATTTCCTAAGTTCCTGACATAATATACAGTCACACTACTCACACAGACACAGTACAGTGCACTAAGTCTAAGCAATACTTAATACTGTAGTGTAGACTGTAGACTACACTACAGTGTAGTTACTACTGTGACTGTGACTACAGGGCAGTTATAACAATAACATTGATTATTGATTGCCTTCAATTTCAACACAACTAGACTACAACTACAACTACAACGTTTAATTTGAATAATTATTTATTAATAGAAAAATGTAGGTTAGTGACTAGTGATTTCCTTTAGTTACGCAACTTCCAACTAGGAAATAATTAAGAAGTGACGTGGTGTTGACATAAATTTTGTTATGTAGATGTTTAGGTGGCCCATTTCTACAGAAGCGAGTAGCATTTCTTGTGTTTACCATTTGAGCCGCTAAGAAATACATTGTGCCCTATCAACTTTGAACTTCAAGGTTCGACACCGCCCCACGTTAAATCATTAAGTCCATATCGTCTGCTATAATTTTAGCACTTACCTCCGAACGCGGTTGCACGAAATACGAAGAGCTGGAACAAAAAGAAATTCCGAATCGTCTCTTCAGCGCACATTGGGGTACATCAATATCCAAAGAGCGTTGGTGAAAAGTGTCCTCACACTCTGGACCCATTTCCATCTTCATCAGCCGGCTAGTTTCAAGTAACATGAGTTTGACTTGTCAATTACAGCGGCCATGCTTTGTTGAACCTCATGAAAACATCAACAGGAAGCATTCTTTAAGTGTTCACCGGTATCGATAACGGGAAACGAATGCTACGGTGATATTTCAATAAAATACCCACTATTGTTTTCCTTTTTTTCCCCTTATGCACAGAACCATGGCAATATTTATTATAATTATTTTTTATTCAGGCTTTATAAAAAGAAACTTTTACAAATGTAACAAAAATATAAAACTAAAATGCTACCTCACCCTGGTGAGACCTATACTAGAATATGCATCTTCTGTATGGGACCCATCCACCAAAGAAAATATTGATAAGTTAGAACAAATCCAAAAAAGAACTGCCAGATTCATTACTGGAGAATATTCAAAACTGACAAGAGTAACACCATTAGTTAAATCATTAAACCTTGAAACACTGGAGGATATAAGAACCAAGAGTAAATTAGTAATTATACATAAGGCAATTAATTCTAATTTAGAAATACAACACAAAGATAACTTAATACAACCCTCAAATAGACATAAAGATAAAAACACCTTTCTTATTCCATATGCAAGAACAAACACATACAAGTTTTCTTTCTTTCCGTCCGGTATTCGGGCGTGGAATGGGTTGCCTCAAGAAACCAGGAAAGCCAACACTTTATCATCATTTAAAACTCTAGTAAGAATACAGGACTAAACACAAACCATAGAAATACGTAGGACGCAATAATCTTCTGTACAGAAGGAGCGTCTGTAACATATAAGATAAGATAAATAAATAAGTAGAAATAGCTTTAACTGACATTTAATTTTGCTTAATTGTATATTTTTAATAAAACAATTGAATTTTTTGTCTTTAAGTTTATTTAAGGTATTAAAAAGACACTACAGGGACATTCATGTAAAAATTAGGCTTATACTTTTATTTATATTTATTATAAATATTGCTGTGATTAAGCTGATACACTACTAATGCATTTCCTTAGGCATTAGGCTAAAAAATTGGTGAATATTTTTATATTCAATTTAAGATTGTTGCTTCATCACACAAATAGATCTATTCATTAATGATTAACGTGTATTAAAACTTAATCTTTTCCTAATCCACGAACTTAAAAGAAAAATTAAATGGAAAAGACGTAAACAGAGTAAGAGTTAGCCTGACAGGACTAACTCTTACCCTGTTTATGTCTTTTCCCTTCACTTTTTTATAAGCCTGATTGCAGTCTAACCCCTCATTTTGTTTACAAAGAAAAATTAATGTAATGATAGGGGTAAAAAAAATAAATAATAATAATGGCGTAAGAAATTAGCTAATAAAAATTATTATTATTATTATTATAAACTGAGCCTAGTTGTGCTCCACGGTTACAAAATAAAATATTTAAACCTCAACTCTTTTTAAACAAGATTTTCATTTTCGTTTAAACGAAGAGACTTAAAGTATATTAATTATTAATGGTAAGCCCTGCTCAGCATTTTTAAAAATTGATAGTAAATTAAAATACTCCCTTGTCGTATTGTTTTATTATTACTTGTTTTCGGATAATTAAATGGATCAGTGACTACTTCTTTTGATATCATTTCCCATTCTTTTTTACATTAAAAAAAAATCTTCATATATTTCTTATTTATATAGTAAATCTTTTGATGTGCAAGTGCAAACCTTTTTCCACTTATTAGTTCTTTTAAACAAAAATGATAACTTGCAAGTACTACTATAGCATCCATCACTATCAGGCATGTCCATCACAAGACTCAATAACACAAATTATTATATTTATATATTTGAAAAATTACTAATAATAAATATCCAATATTCAGACTTAATTATATGATAGATGAGAGAGGGCCTACGTGACCCAAGGAAATTGCTCAAGCCTTTTAGTTGCTACGGATACCAAACGGAACGTGCGCTATAGTTTGACGTCATAATCTGTTTGATTAGTTGAGAGAATGTAGTGAACTGGGATTCTCAAACCGTGTAAGCCGTGTTCATTTCTGTGGGGCATAACACGGAACTGTATATTACCTTAATTAAGCATATCATAACTTTGTTGGATATTACGTTTAAGAAAAAGAAAAAAAAAGATTGGTCTTATAAAAGAAAAAAAATGTCATATTTAACGACCAGCTTACTTTTACGGATAAGATAGTGATGGGTCTATAAGCCTATAGTTGAATATAATTTTTAAAGTTTTTGGCACATGTGGTTTCTTTTGAATACGGAGGGGAAAAAAATCTCCAATCAGCGGATCCTTAAACTAACAAACAGATTGAGGCTAGACAGTGTGCCATAACAACTAATGCTTGATATTGCTAGACAATAATTAGGAGGCGAGATGGTCATACACCTAGCCATAAGTGAGAACCATTCCTGCTTAACTGTTTCAGTAAATTACATTTGTTTACATTCTCTTACTTTGTCTATCAATGTAAATTGTAAATTATTTTTTAGTGGTGTCTAAATTGAATCATTTGTTATGTCAATTATTAAATGCTAATAAATCATATGTAAGTTTTAATAACAAAAGGTTTTCCATTTTAAAAAAAAAAATGTCATTTCATCTAGTTGGACTTCTTTTGGCTGCTTATCACCAGAAAATTTTTGTTCACAAAATTTTGTTTAGGCCGTATTTAAAACTCTAAGGTTATTATGATCATAGACACGTGCCAAATATTGGCAATTATTTCTAAGAATGTTTCAGTCAGAATTTATTTAAAAAAACTGAGAACCACTCCATTTGATGATGAGCCAAGCCGACAGTTGTGCGTGCGCCTTCTCTCGCGTAGTTGTACACTGAGCACGGGGCCAGCTCCACTTAACAGTTTCTACTGGACATCAGGGTTGTGAGGGCAAAGGGACGTGCTTCTGGGGAGGGGGGAGGGTGATGGGCTGCCGTTACAAATGAATAACTGACTCAATAAACGGAACGGGGGACATTACTAATGGATTATTGTAATTATAGGTGTGATTCAAGCGGTGGGGGGGAGGTGCCGTGAGGTATTTTAAGGAGTAGGGTGACTAGTGTAATGTGGAGGAAGATTGGTTTGGTCAAACTGTATTGGGAATGGTGGAAGTAATAGGTGAAATAGAATTAAACTAGAGAGACGATTGACTCTTGATAAGTCTCTTAGAGCTGTGGTAACTGTCAGCGTTTAGTCGAGTGAACGATGGCAGATTTAAGACAGTGCCAGATAATGGTTTTTAATTGTTTAACATATGTTCTTTATAATTTCTTTAATGGAAGGTTTCAATCACAACGTTTTAAAAATATCTTTATAAAATGTATGTTGCATTTTTTTTTTTTAAAAAAGAAATGAAAGGAAGAAGCATTTGTCATTCCAATTTGATTAAAGTTGCTTCTGTGGAAAAAAATCTTTTGTAATGAATTGTAAAATTAATAAAAATAATCTATCTAAGGGTCTGAAAGTTTAGTAGCTCAATATATTGTTTACATATAAATGTATGTGACGATGGCACGGGGACTGAGCTGAGCAGTTTTTTTATGTATCCAAAATACATGAACAAAATCAAGCTGGTAGGTCTACCATAGACATTGTGTTCTCGATAGCTACAGGAAAAATGCAGAAATCAGATGCCACAATACATTGACTTTGTGGATCTTATAAATCCTTTAACTTAGTCAATCTCAAACGACTATTCCAAATCCTGAACTAAAAATGGCTGCCTCCAAACCTACTCGTCATCACCAGACAGTTCCATGAAAATATACAGGACACAGTGCAGTTCGATGGAACAGTCTCAGAAGCTTTTCCAGTCAGCAGTGGAGTTAAACAAAGTTCTGTATTCTCAGCAAGACTGTTTGCAATATTCATCTCTGTACTGCTTTGATGCACATTCTAGGATAGTTTGATGGAATCTGGTTACACACCAGAGCTGATGGAGGATCTTTCAACACTGCCTGTCTCCGAGCCAAATCCTAAACGACAAATGTCTTAATTCGCGAGCTACTATTTGCGGATTATGTGGCACTGATAGCACACATAGCTCGTGTCAAGCTTCTCAAACGCCTGCAAATAATTCGGTCTGCAAATCAGCTTGTCCATGACCATCAATATCGGAATGAAAACTTCGAGTTTGTAGACAGCTTCCCCTACTTGGGGTCCATCGAGTATGAAACAAACAGTAGAATTGGCAAGACAGCTGCTACAGTTGCTAAACTAAATAAACGGGTGTAGCAAATCACCAAGCTAAAGGAGAAAACCAAACTGTGCGTCTATCGAGCCTGCGTCATCAGTACGGTGCTATGCGGGAGCGAGACATGTATACCATGCACTTATACATTCCATGAGCACAAGATTATTATAATTGCTTCCACTTGAGGTGCCTGCTTCGCATCCTTGGCATTAAATGGCAGGACAATGTGCCGAATAGTGAGGTTCTGATGCGTGCAAATACCCAAAGCAAGCATGATCTCAATCCTTTGCGACAGATGCCTGAGATGGCTAGGAGATGTAAACTAGCCCTGGTCGCATCCCCAAGGACCTCCTATATGGAGAACTGGAATTTGAAGACTTCTGCCAAAGGGACATGAAAGCAACGAGAATACGCACACGCGGCTGGGAGTGTAAAGTAGAAGGCCGATCTTATACGTAGCGCACTGTTGTAAAAGAGGACGTCATAGTAGCCGAGGAGCGAAGGATGGATGGGGCTATAGACAGAAGAGCTAGGATAAAGGCCATAACATTGGGAAGCACAGAACAGAACTCCTGTGCAAAATCTGTGGTAAAGACTGTCCCTCAAGGATAGGACTGGAAAACTACACGAGGAAATGCAACCTAACCCCACGATGATGCGCCATCTTGCGAGACGGAAGGATCCTGATTTATTTTTATCGGTCTTTTAAAAATATTTTTTTCTGCTAAAAATGCTACAGCAATCCACTACTCTGGCGCAAAAATTGAAAAGGGCATCCCTCAAAACAATTCAACTTTTTATGATAATTTTATATCGCAATCAGGATTAACTTCCTTAGCGCAATGTTTTCCGACTTTCCGTGTGAGTGCGGCGTGTGTCTATATTTATGTGTCTGTCTTCATGTTTGCTCATGGCCAACAATTTTACCTAAAATGTCTAACACCATATTGAAATACCGACTAGATAAGTAAGATATTCTTCCAAACTGCATTCTTCATTGAAATCGTGTTTAATACGCATTTTATACACCCTTCAGTATATTATAAATATTAATCATAGATATGCCTGCTCCCCATCGCTTGCCCGCAAAACGCGTGACAGGTGGATAATATGACGCACCTCTGGTTGGATAATCCTAATTATTTATTTGAATTACGTTACAGGCAGATATTACAGTAGCGCTGCACAAACATTGCATAAAGCTGTCAAAAGCGCCATTTTAACGTCTTGCGGAAGATGTAGGACAACCAACCCGATGGGGGCGTGTTCGATTCCTGGATGGCAGGTACTCAAACAGTTTAAGTTCATATTTTTGCAATAATCTCTACGAACCATGGACATTTCCTTTATTTATCACCGATTAAAAATATTTGCTGTTTTCTTATAAAATATTTGCTGATTTCTTATAAAATTTTTGTCTGATTTTTCGTTCCCTGTCAAGTAAACTCATAATGTACTATTTGTCATTATTTTTTTTTATCTGCCCGGTCTACGTCACCTCTTTTGGCAGCACTGAATTTAAAGAAAGCGAGTGAGTGGGTGAACGTAATTATTTGGATCCGGGCAGAAAATATAACGAGCGTATTTACTCTTCTTTGAAGCTACTCACACCACCCAAAACACCCACGCCCCTACAATACACATGTCAATCACACAAATATTGTGACTAGGCTCAACAAATTCATTTGGGTTTAAATTATGCTTTAAGATCTCTATTTTGGACACGAGGCAATATCAATGTAAGGTAATTGGGTCACGTTAGCTATTGTATCAGTGTTATATGATTACTGGAAGAATAGCTCCCAAGTAAAACTAGTCTTGTATGGTAATTGGAACAATGGATCCCTAGTTAAACAAGTGTTAAATGGTAACTGGGAGAATGGCTCCCTCGTAAGACGTGTAAGAGCCAGGAGAGCAAGTGTTACAGTTGGGGTGATAGAAGAATGGCGTCCCAGACAAGGCAAGTATGGCATCCACGATAAGACAAGCATTACATCTGGGGGCGATGGAGCCATGGCGTCCACTGTACCCTTTAAGATACGATGCTGCACGCCCGCACAGGCATTCAACCCCACTGCGCAGCAAATTCATCAAGGATAATAGTTATATATGTATTTAGCAAGGCAAATATTACAATCTCAGGTTGTTGCCTAAAGTCCAGCATCGGACTTTCTAATATGCCTTCCTGTATGTGTGATTGGCGTGCAAAGTGCAATCAAGGTTAAATGAAGATCAGGTTTTACATATATCGAATGAAATTTTTAATTTTGCAGCCATCGCTTATCAGAAAATCGCCAGTTGAGTTCAAATGCACATAAGAAATGTCTTATTACAAAGAAATTAATCTGTTAAAGAAATTAGTGAAATAATTCTTTACACAGGCTCCAGAAAAAAAAGAAACATTTTCCCATTCAAAATGTTCGAGTTATATGTTCAAAATAAGCCATCACAAACACACATGGCCGGTTTCAGTCTTAACTTTAATACCATTGATTCGTTGGGCGGCTTTAATCTTACTTTTTTACATAAGTAAATGAATAACATAAAAACATGGTATGGGTGAGCCTGACAGGACGCAACAAAACAGCTAACGTTTCAGCAAAGAGCCTTCTTCAACGAATAAAAAGTGAAGAAATGAAACGAATACAAAGAAATAACAATTAAAAACTTAGTTGAGGTAAAATCTAAAGAGAGCCAAAGAGAGCAGTCCATTTCTTTAATACATTGTTTGACCATCCCACTCTATGGTACTTTATTACACCAATGTAACAACTAACATTAAAGTTTTAAGAAATTATAAAAGACCTCAATTTACCCGAGACAATGAAAACGTACACTTAAACCTGTGAGGCCGCGCAGATATGTAACCGATGCCGCGCAACAGTTTTGATTTACCGCGCAGCAATTCTTGATAAGCATAATATAATTATATGTGCTTGTTGAGTGTAAAATTTTGCACCAAACATTGAATATCATGTATTAGTATTTTTTCACACGGGATTTCTTTTTATTTTGCAAACGGACCAACGAACCTTAGATCATTGCATGATTCCAAACATTTTATTTGTTGGGCTTGTGAAACAGAAGAAATCGCGCAAATCACCATGCGCAACTGTAATTATTTACACTATTAAAAAGCGAAGCCCTGAATAACTCACTGAATCACTCATCACTAATTCTTCAACTTCCCGTGTAGGTAGAATTAGAAGCATGAAACTTTGAGAAGTTGTTAAGTACACTCTCAAGACAATAATTGGCATAAAGAATTTTAAAATTCTCACTCATGGGGGACGGGGCCAAAATGAAGTTTTTTCTTGTATGAGCTATATAAAAACTGATTATTCACTAATTGTCCTATTTCCCGTGTATATTAAGATCCCGGAACTTTTAGGAAGTTGTTGAGTACACTCCTGCGGTGGTAACGGACAAATATTTAAATTATTACTCGGGGGGGGGGGTGCGGTCCAAATGTAATTTTTTCCCTGATATAAAATAACGGACTCATCACTTAATCTCAAACTTTCCGTGTAGGTAGACGCATGAAGGTTTAAGAAGTTGTTGAGTACCCTCCCGCGATGGTAAAAGGCGAAATAAATATAAAATTGTACCTTTTTTTAAATCTTAAATAAAAATTGAATTTAAATTTGTAAAAGTATCTGTACCTTTGGGCCGGGGCCTAAATAATTTTTTCGTTAAATTTTAAAGCTTTATTTCGAATTAGATTTTAAACAATTTAAATAAATATAGACATGTATCTCTATAACGACCTAGATTGAATGTTCAAACCTTATGAGATATGGAGATATGTACATTTTGCACCCCATTTTGCATGGGGGCCCATAATATAATTGTATTCCCCATTTGATTTTACACGACCTAGACAAATATTTACAAATAAGTATAAACCATCCTGATCTAGATTGAAATCAATTAATGTTTTGAATTGGTGTTACGCGGGTTCTCAACGCTAACTGAAATCCTAATTTTCCGCTGTAGAGCGCGGGTATTTGCTAGTAATTATAATATATTCGAGGATTTTCAATAATACAGTGCTCACTTTAAATACTAAAGTCACACTCACCTGTTGAAGAGACAATAAATAAAAGCAGCTACGACAGGCTGGATGGGTTGTCGCGAATACCAACGACCTAGACCACTTTAACCCCTTCCCTTTACGCACACAGACTATTAATCATTCATTGTGCTTGTTGAGAAAGTGTAAAGGACACTAACGGGAATTTTTTGGGGAAAACAAGACCAGTAAGTTAGTAAGCATTTGACCATAATTTATTGAAAATAACCGCACGTGGGACATTCACATGAAAATAATATCATAAAACTGAATATTGAATCTCATGAATTCCTCTCAGATTTTATTGATTAAAACATAAGATACACAAAAGAATTGTGTGATTAATAAAATAAATTAAAGTTTTATTAATGGACAAATACATATGTATACGTTTGACAAATGCTCTGACCAGTACAAATAAATTAATTTAGTATTTAAAATAAGTGCACATCTCATATTATCTACTATACCATTCAGCAAAAAATTAAGATGCGAATTTTTTTTTTTTAAAGAGAGAAACGAAAGGAAGAAAGATGGTCTTTGGGTATAGATCTATGTACTTTAAAAAATCATGTTAAGCCTGGTCCCTTTTTGGACTCAGGACGTGTTAGCGCATTTTCGTATTATGTATCAGTACTTATGTTAGATATCAGCATTATGTAGTTATCAGTAATTGTGTTTAGATTTTAGACATATTTTTATGAATTTTCTTGTGTAATGAATATACCTGAAAAAAAATTATTTAAAAGCCATTTCTTTACATTTAAAATTTTTTAATTTTCTCTTTAATCTAACTACAAGTGGTTTGTGGTCACTGAAATAGGACTCATAAATGAAACATTCTAAACTGTAGTCAGCTAATCGCCCAAATACTCCATCAATTGTTGTTTGATAGATCGTGGTTGCCAATCTTGTTGAAAGTAGTTGAATGTTGAAGCTTGTTTCGAAAAAGTTTTCAATTTCTGCCCCTGGGCCGCTAAGATCTTGATTGAAGTCACCACAAATGATGACGTAAAACTCTCTAAACTTGTACACATATTCTAATGACGTCAACAAAAAAAAAACTAATTCTTTTGCACGCTTTCGCACCACTAACCAATAACTTTAACTCTTCAATGCTTGAAAAACGATGTATTCGACTTCCGGCAATGGCGGCCGTTGCCTGCGCCAGTGTTATCTCTCGATTCGCAATGTTTTTTGTAAGTTTTAACGGGGTTTTTTAACGGATCGAGTAACTGAGTGTTGATGCACAAATGGCAGGTCAGGACATACAAAAAACATATATACATCATGGGTCTAGGACTTATGGTTGCTGAGATCTAGGGTGATGACAGACGGACGGACAAAACGGGTGCAATAGCGCATTCGACTTCTCGAAAATGCGCTAAAAAAACACAAAATAGAAAAGGAAGAGTACGTACCAAAATAACAGTAAAAAAATCACAACTGGAAAAATTCTATAGTTGCGTACAATTGTGAACTGGGTTCAAGCCATATGGAGCCAGCGTATCAAATTCTGTATGTAATAACAAATAAATGTAACTTTTTAAACCTACAGACTACAGAAAAAAAAATAACGCATCCAAAGGTCGAAGCTCACTTTACTCTTGACTAGATGTAACGTAAGCGATGCTACTTGATGATTAAATTATACTTTCTATTCTAGGAATAACAATAACTTGGTGTTGAACTCTACAATTGCACCACCCTAACATGCCAACCATAAACTGTGATTGGCCAACCCTGGGGTTTGTCATTCGTCATGCTTATTTGCACTCGTCTTGTGCATTTTTTTAATAAATTTTATATATTGATGGTGGGTTGAAATTCTTCTGCGGAATCCGTTCGTTCTTTGGAGTGTGTTTTGAAATGCGGTTGCACATAATCAGGATACGGAAATATGACGTCACATCAGTTTGATAAGGTGATTGTGAAATTTGTGAAGACATACCGACGTTGTCAATAGATGGCACTAGACTTTCATCACGTGAGAGAGGCGATAGAACTTCGTAATGGCCATGATCGGAAGGACTGCTAAACAGCAGGTATTTAGACACATGTTGACCGGAATCGTATACTCGAGGAAAGGTCTGAGGATCGTCTTGGAAGTAAATGATGATACTGCCGGAAATCATTTCGGACATCGAGATAATTTATGCCCCGACACCACATACTCCTGAAGCATTCAGATACTGAACACATTGTGGAGGAGATTGTAAAGATGATTTTCAGTCACTGACAACAACGGAGAGCACGTCACCGAAGTTATCCCAAGGCTTGTTAGCAAAGAAAGGAGGGGAAGTAACGGGGGAAAATGTAAGCATTTTAAAAGTTACAAAATGTTTCAGCTGGGGCTTGAACCAAGGTCCTACCCGTGTAAGGCGGACGAGATAACAACTACACTATGAATCACATGTCCTGTGAAGGAACATCGCCAAGTGAGCGCAAGAAACATTGTTGATCTCGAGACATTGTGCGACCCCAGTGACGGTCATTCGTCATGCTTGTTTGCACATACTCGTTTTGATGAATTATATTTATAGATAATGGGGTGCGGGTGTGAGGGGGGGGGCTAAACGAACACGCCCCCCCCCCCTAAAAAAAATTAAAAAATAAAAAAATAAATAAATAAATAAAAATAAAAAAACAACGCTTAATTAAGCATTGAGTCTATCGTGCACAACAAAGCGCATTTCTCAAACTGTTAGAACATGCCGGATGTAAACATTCGAGACGTTGTTTCGAGTCAATATGTCAATATGTCAATATTACATACACCACAATAAAAAACATGCCACGGATTAATCACAGCCCCGCGGCAAGGTCAGAGGATGGTTGAACTAGACCTTGTTTGTGGACAAACTCTTTCACGTGCGACCACTCAGATGTCATTCATACAAATATACGTTACCCTTTGGGGACAGGGGGAGGGACAGACCTGGAGGTAGTGCGACAGCAGGAAACTAGACTGGTCGAGCTTTCAAGAGGGTTTCCTTTCCCGGTGATGTACACTTAATTTATATATAAAAGATGAGAATATCTTTATATATAATACAAGTATCAAGTAATTCAACGACCATGTGAAAATGACCACGACGAATGACCTCCGCTGGGCAAGCGCAGTGGGATGCCAAGAAAAAAGTGTGTGGGGGGTGGCAACAAAAGCTATTGCTGTCACTTGCATTGTTCCTTCACAGAATGACACATGATTCGTAGTGTGGTGGTTATCACGTCCGCCTTGCACGCGGAAAGTCCTGGGTTTAATTCCCTCATGGAATATTTTAAAAACAAAATTAAATGTATTTTTTCCTCCTGTTCTTTTTACTATTTTTTGCGAACATATCTAACCCTAGAGTCGTAAAATCACACTTTATGGTTGGCAAGGGATGGTAGTAAAAGGTGGGGGGCAGGTAACAACAACCACTGTGCACATGTCTTCAAGTTTACAGTTTACTCGCTTTTTTTTTTCATTACTTCGTGCTGATGTTTGTGTCCGTTCTGTCACCCCACCCCCGTTCTTTGCACTATCTATCATGAGCAAGTCTGCGGCGTATGCTACGCCGGGGGTCATATAGAAGTTTATAATATACTTAAAACAACTGCAACTCTAAAGTCGATAGTTAATAAACAACTAGTGAAGTCACATCTATGACAGCGACGTAGCGGGAAGTATGTGCCACCCGGTGCTAAACCTATTTTTGGCGCCCCCTCCCCCCTTGGAAAATGTGTTGATGGTATAATGAAGAAAATAAGATATAATTTTAATTTAAAATTTTTAATAAGAACATTCTAAATTTTATGTAAGAATAATATGAGCTTTCATTTGTTCATTAAAATTAAAGTTTTCTCCTTTGCCTAGTTTCACAAACTTTGATATATCAATATTGTCAGCAATAATGTGATCAATAACCAATAGCTATAGGTTAGTCAATTTTGATTTTAGAGTAGCTTCAAAGTCCATTTGATTAGATGGTGTACGAAAATCTTATGTTTTCCAAATCCCGTAATTTTTCAATAAATGTTTACAGAAATCTCAATTTATAAAGAAAGTAACTTTATTTTCAACTGATTTTCTATATAATAAGGCAACGTATTGGCTATATCCGCCAATAAATATCTGCCTCGTTCTTTGACAGGAATGATGAAATTAAATGAAATGATATCAGACATAACATTTTAGAAAGCATCCTTTAAGTATCCCATTAGTCTCTTTGTTATTAACCCATGCAAAGCCTTTGTAGCCCTATAATTTCGAGCCAAATTGTATTCCTAAGTACAGACATGTTTCCAGATATACTTCCAATGTAAAACAAAAATAAAATACTAGAAAATGAAATTTTAAAACTGCAACGATAGACTATTTCAATGTGACTAGCAAAGAACCTTTGTCTAAAGGTCTGTTTATTCGCTTGCCTCTGTCAGTTTTTCCATAGCTCTTAAATTATGATCAAATTGGCGCCATGTTATCTTCACTATTTTATATCCCGAAGTCTGTCTCAGATGAGCCGCATGTGGAGTAATCAAGTTTAATGAACTGTTTGAGTGAGAGTTGACTTTGAGATTTATAATTTATGTCTTGGAGTCGTTCTTGAATTCCCGTATAATATTTATATCTAGAAAGTCAATGCACGTTGAAATTACATTGGTTCTTGTTGGTATTTAAAGGATACATCATTCCCTTTTACACGACGACAGGCTGACAAATTTGAATCTTTTGTAAGTACCAACACATCAGTGTCATGTTTTGCGCTACTTAAGCCCCTTGTGTTCAGTTTAGTGACGTTAGTATCAGAATACTTTTGATTCATTATGGAGTTTTAATATTTGGCATTAGAAACGTTTACGGATTTTAATCCGGATCCTATTTTTGTTAAACCAACATTTTTCTTGGCTTTTCTTAAACATTTTATTAATTCTTTTTTCTTTTTTTTTTTTTACAATTTTTACAAAGCTAATTAATAATGAGGATTTTGTCACTGCCCCCACCCCTTAACAAAGTGCAGCCCGGAGCATTTGATTGGTTCGTGTTTGAATTTGATAGGTTATAGAAATTTTCGCTCTACAACAGGATTGGTTTTCAAATTTAACAAATCAGTTACGTTACAAGCAGATCAAGGTCATGCTCTCATAGTAGTTAAGTCTTTTTGTTATTCCGTTCAGTAGCATTAATATCAGAATAATTTATATGTAGTATGGAGTTTGAGGTTTCGACAGTAGAAACGTTACATGTTTTACAACACTTCCTTAACTGATTTTCTCATTATTTTATTTTGTTTTTATTTTATCTTGATAAAAATTTTCAATGCTTAATAAATTTTCATTATTATAAGCTAATTAAGAACGAGGAATTTGCCGCTCCTAAAAAAGTGTCACCCGGGACATTTTCCCCCTTTCGCTACGCCACTGATCTATAATAAGGTTGCTCAACAAATATTAAACGTAACCGCCTATAGAGAGCCCCACCAACGTCGTTTAGTTTTCTTTTCTGGTAAGGCGGCTCGTTCTAGTTTTGAATACCTCACAAAAATATTTACAAGCCAATATTTTGTCAAGGTTCAACAGTAGCTAATGAAGCAGAAATTTTATTACACGTATATGAATGTGTGTGTGTGTGTGTGTGTGTGTGTGTTTATGTGTGTCTGTGTTTGTTTGTGTGTGTGTCTGTGAGTGTGTGTTTACTTTAAAGGCTAAAATGAGTAAATTGTTCAGGGGTTGAACAAAAAAAAAACGTACTAAACACCTCTAAATGTTGTTTACAATAACAAATTTTACTAAGCTTTTTAATGAAATGCTAAATAACCAAATATCATTAGCCAGGCTAATATTTCCCTATAGAATATATTTACTAGCTGTTTATTTAAAAAAAAAAACCCATTTAGTTAGCAATGAAACTCGTTTACATTTATAGCGACATAATATCAGGAATCCGAGGGCTAAAAGATATGGCGCTGTGGGTTAAGGATTGGCCAGACATGTCATCATAGGTTACAAAAGCAAAGGTTTGTAATTCTATGGGAGGGTGACGATTGGCCAGACATGTCATCATAGGTTACAAAAGCAAAGGTTTGTAATTCTATGGGAGAGTGAGGATTGGCCAGACATGTCATCATATAGGTTACAAGAGCAAAGGTTTGTAATCCTATGGGAGAGTGAGGATTGGCCAGACAAGTCATCATAGGTTACAAGAGCAAAGGTTTGTAATTCTATGGGAGAGTGAGGATTGGCCAGACAAGTCATCATAGGTTACAAAAGCAAAGGTTTGTAATTCTATGGGAGGGTGAGGATTGGCCAGACAAGTCATCATAGGTTACAAGAGCAAAGGTTTGTAATTTGTAATTCTATGGGAGGGTGAGGATTGGCCAGACAAGTCATCATAGGTTACAAGAGCAAAGGTTTGTAATTCTATGGGAGGGTGAGGTTAAGTTTTTGGATTACAAGAATTTTAGAGCGGGTTGGCCAGCTGTGGCATTTGGGTGTCCAATGTAATTTGACATGGGTGTCCAATATGCTCTGACACGGGTGTCCAATATGCTCTGACACGGTTGTCCAATGTAATTTGACACGGGTGTCCAATATGCTCTGACACGGGTGCCATAAGTTATTTGCCACAAGTGTCCAATCTCCTTTGGCACGGGTGCTTTATGTAATTTGCGCTTTGCATACAAAGCATGTATATCATAAAAAAACAACAACATAAATACAAGGATTCTACAATCAGTCAGCGACCGCTAGTTCGTCATCGTACACATTTTAAGGTCCTTTGTTTATTTTAATAAATGTTAACCATCTTTTATGCACCACATGCTAATAAAATTGATCGATAAATTAATTTTCTTTTTTTTTTGTAATGTTTTGTTACGTCCTGTCAGGCTAACCCTTACCTTGTTTACGTCTTTTCCGTTTATTTTTTTATAAGCCTGATTGCAGGCTCACCCCTCATAGAATGAATGAAGCAAGGTTCGTTTTGCCATTGACATCTCTTCAACAATCATTGTCATGTTTCTTTAATTCAAAGTTTTATAATAACCCTTTTTAAAAAAAAAAAAAGATAGTAATATTAACCACAAAATAAAAAAATAAATAAAAAAAGAAAACAACAACAACAACATTAAGCTCCTAATAAAGAGTCCTGAACTTGTTGGGGCGCATTCACCATCTCAATGAGAACCCTTGGCACCCAGTCTCATCTTACATCCGTATTCGAGGTAACGTTTCTTGTTTTGCTCAACAGCTGCCTACAGTGCGGTAAACCTCGACTGTTTTGACAACACGTATTCAATCGTTTGGGGGGGGGGGGGGATTTTTTTTCTGTTAATTTTTTAAAAAATAATAGTATTTTGAAGACAAAATATAATAACAGTACGGCAAAATCTGAAATTTATATGAAAAGAATATTAAGTTTTCGACCAGACCGTTGGTTGATATATGAGTTCAGCTTGTGAGGAAGAGAACTAAAGTGAGTTGGGTGTGGTTGGGGGGGGCGTATGCTTTCCTGGTGTCATTATGAGAATTGTGTCTGCGTGTGAGTCGGGAGGGGGGTTGTATCACTAAACCGTCTTTTAGAAAGGACTTTGATAGTTCATTAAGAGAATTCACTCCGTCGGCCTTGCCTTGTGAATTCATTTGTTTCATGGGCATGGTAATTTCATTATTCCGTGGGCCTTGTGAATTCATTATTCCGTGGGCCTGGTAATTTCATTATTCCGTGGTTCTTGTAAATTCATTATTCCGTGGGCCTTGTGAATTCATTATTCCGTGGGCCTTGTGAATTCATTATTCCGTGGGCCTTGTGAATTCATTATTCCGTGGGCCTGGTAATTTCATTATTCCGTGGGCCTGGTAATTTCATTATTGCGTGGGCCTTGTGAATTCATTATTCCGTGGGCCTTGTGAAATCATTATTCCGTGGGCCTTGTCAATTCTAATGCCACCAAAATCTTCGGGTGGCAATTATTTCTTAATTTGACGCCTCCATTTTCAGGAATATGATTCTCTCCAGCACGGCCCAGCAAATGAACAAAAGGATACACAAATAAACATGTGAATGTACTTGTCTAACTCATTGAACATTCTTCACGTGGAGTCATTGAAAATATGTGTTCGACTCCCCGCGTTTAACATAAAAGAATCGATTACATGACGTATGGGCTTGACTTTACCAACTTCGACTCCACAGACCCGATTTCTAGATACAGGAACAAAGTTAATGTAAAATTATTGATTGTATAGCGGTCCACTGCACTTGATGGCTTGAGTTTTAAAAAGAAAGAGGGGTGGTGGAGGAGGTGATAATAATACAGAACTCTACGTTTTGAACTAGAAAGATTTGCTGTTTTACTCAAATGTTTCTAAAAAATAGAAGGAAAAACAACAACGTAGTTTTGGGGATTTCACACGCTTGACCGTACATGCGAGGTCAAAGAGCCTTGAGACAGGAAGTTACTGCCTAGTCTGAGATAAAGGCTTAGTCTAGCGAATACTGGCTATTCCATGTAAAATAGAGGATGTATAGACAACATTGGCTGTTCATAGGAAGGTAGAGGATGTATAAAAAATATTTTTAAAAAAACATTGGCTGTTCCAGGAAAGGTAGATGCAGAGGATTATTGACAACACTTTCTGTTCCAGGAACGGTTCTATAGACAACATTGGCTGTTAATGGGAAGGTAGAGGATGTTTCACCTATACTGACTTGTTTATTTAATTCCCTGTGGTGTGATCTCTTTTAAAAAAGAGATTTTATATGAATATTGATGACACATTCTTTTAGTCTTCAAACAAAAAAAAATTATTAAATTTTTTTTTTTGAAAGATAATTATCGTAGCTAGTAGACATGTTTTCTGGGGTCTTATTTCAACATCAACTTCTAAAGAGTGTCATTCTTTTTAAAAAAATCATCTTTAATGTTTGAAACATTGGAAGTTTTAAAATATTTTAAAGTTCTCACGTCAATATTTCTCGATTATCAACATAATCGCACTTGCTTACAACTACTTGTCAAACCAAACATGCAAATGAAATCCCCATTATGAAATATAAATCTGAGATCCACTTCCGACATTTTCAAAAAAAACAACAACAAACAAACAAAAAAAACAAAAACAAAAACCGCTGCCGCTAACAATCGTTCATGCCCATAAAACCCTTGTCAAATTGTAGCGGAGAACGAACGATAATTAAACATATAGATTACAAGACGGAAAAGCAAGTAGAAAGAAAATGTGAACAAAATGAACGGTGTCCGCCAATTTTAAAATAATCCGTATGTTGATACCAATACCCCCCCCCCCGGTTGCGAGTTCATACATATCATAATGGCATTGTCATTTGACTTCTGCTGATTTCATTCAAACAGATGACACATGGCATTGGCTTGTCATCATAATACGGTATTGTCGTTGTTTGTCTGTGATGATCGACGACCCTCACATTCATCACGTCAGCCACGTGGTTTGCCAGCCGTGTGTGTCCTTTAATGGTTTATTGGTCTTATTCTTGCTCGAAAAGTGAGTCCACATGGCGAACTAGAGATGGCCGTCAAACAAACAAACAAACAAACAAACAAAAAACAACGAAACAATATCAGAATTTTGTCAATTTTTCGCCAACCATATCATCTATCCGGTTGAAACGTTAAACAATAGTTAATAATATTTTGAAACATCTTGGAAAAAGAAGTGCGCGTTCGACTCCCGTAAATTTTAGAAGCAATTTTTTTAAGCAATTGTTTTTGTTTGGTTTCAAAATTATTCATTTTCAATTACTTTTAATTTAATCTAAAATGATAGATAATGGGGTTTTCCCGCTTTGTGAATGCTTATTTTAGATTGTTGCGTGGTGCACATAATATTGACACATTTTTGGTGTGATGTAGCGTGAGGGAACATGAAGTCATATTGTGTTTACTTTGAGAATTACTTATTTGAATCGACTTTTAATGTAATCTAGAAGGATTTCCATTTAATTTTTAAAAAAAGGAAATTCTTTTTTAGAAATTGTGTTTAAATACTCATTGGAGTATTACTTGTTTCTCAATTATCACTGTTTCGATCAAAGTACCGCAGTGTTTCAGATGGTAAAACCAATCAAGTGTTGTCACTTTATGTTCACAGTATCCATGAAAGGGTAACGTGGTCCTTAAAAACTGAAATGAAAATGCCACTGTCAGTATATCTGTGCCACTGTCAGTATATCTGTGCCACTGTCAGTATATCTGTACCACTGCCTATATTTATCTGTTCTACTGATAGTATATACACGCCTTCGTCTGTCAATATGCCACTGCTAGTATATCTGTGCCACTGTCAGTATATCTGTGCCACTGTTAATATATCTGTGCCACTGTCAGTATATCTGTGCCACTGTCAGTATCTCTGCCATTGTCAGTATATCTGTGCCACTGTCAGCATATCTGTGCTACTGTCAGTATGTCTGTGCTACTGTCAATATATCTGTGCCAATATCAATATATCTGTGCCATTGTCAGTATATCTTTGCAACTGTCAGTATATCTGTGCCACTCTCAGTATATCTGTGCCACTGTGAATATATCTGTGCCACTGTCAATATATCTGTGCCACTGTCAATTTATCTGTGCCAATATCAATATATCTGTGCCACTGTCAGTATATCTGTGCCACTCTCAGTATATATGTGCCACTGTGAATATATCTGTGCCACTGTAAATATATCTGTGTCACTGTCAATATATCTGTGCCACTGTCAATATATATGTGCCACTGTCAATATGCCACTGTCAATATATCTGTGCCACTGTCAATATGCCACTGTCAATATATCTGTGCCACTGTCGGTATATCTGTGTCACTGTCAATATATATGTGCCACTGTCAGTATATCTGTGCCACTCTCAGTATATCTGTGCCACTGTGAATATATCTGTGCCACTGTAAATATATCTGTGTCACTGTCAATATATCTGTGCCACTGTCAATATATCTGTGTCACTGTCAATATATCTGTGTCACTGTCAATATATCTGTGCCACTGTCAATATGCCACTGTCTATATATCTGTGTCACTGTTAATATATCTGTGTCACTGTCAATATACCTGTGTCACTGTCAATATATCTGTGCCACTGTCAATATATATGTGTCACTGTCAATATATATGTGCCACTGTCAATATATCTGTGCCACTGTCAATATATCTGTGCCATTGTCAATATATCTGTGCCAGTGATAGTTTATGTCAACGAGAGTGTAAATGTGTCACCAATAATCTAAATGTGTCACCAATAATCTAAATGTGTCACCAATAATCTAAATGTGTCACCAATAATCTAAATGTGTCATCAATAGTCTAAATGTGTCACCATTAGTCTAAATGTGTCACCAATAGTCTAAATGTGTCACCAATAGTCTAAATGTGTCATCAATAGTCTAAATGTGTCACCATTAGTCTAAATGTGTCACCAATAGTCTAAATGTGTCACCAATAGTCTAAATGTGTCATCAATAGTCTAAATGTGTCACCAATAATCTAAATGTGTCACGAATTGTCTAAATGTGTCACTGTGTCGAGATCCTATCAGACGGTTAAAGTGAGTATCAGGGTTGATGCCTCCAGTCTTATCGATCTTTACCCAAGGAGTAGAACCCCTCAGACGCAACAAATCAAGACAATCAGAGCTATTGGTACAAATCTAGATAGAGCTGTTGTTACAAATCTAGATAGACAGAGCTGTTGTTACAAATCTAGATAGAAAGAGCTGTTGCTACAAATCTAGATAGACAGAGCTATTGTTACAAATCTAGATAGACATAGCTGTTGTTACAAATATGGGTAGAGCTGTTGTTACAAATCTAGACAGACAGAGCTGTTGTTACAAATCTAGATAGACAGAGCTGTTGTTACAAATCTAGCTAGACAGAGCTGTTGTTACAAATCTAGATAGACAGAGCTGTTGTTACAAATCTAGATAGACAGAGCTGTTGTTACAAATCTAGACAGATAGAGCTGTTGTTACAAATCTAGATAGACAGAGCTGTTGTTACAAATCTAGCTAGACAGAGCTGTTGTTACAAATCTAGATAGACAGAGCTGTTGTTACAAATCTAGATAGACAGAGCTGTTGTTACAAATCTAGACATAGCTGTTGTTACAAATCTAGATAGTCAGAGCTGTTGTTACAAATCTAGATAGACAGAGCTGTTGTTACAAATCTTGATAGACATTGCTGTTGTTACAAATCTAGACATAGCTGTTGTTACAAATCTAGATAGACAGAGCTGTTGTTACATATCTTGATTAGATAGACAGAGCTGTTGTTACAAATCTAGATAGACAGAGCTGTTGTTACAAATCTAGATAGACAGAGCTGTTGTTACAAATATGGGTAGAGCTGTTTTTACAAATCTAGATAGACCGAGCTGTTGTTACAAATCTAGATAGACATAGCTGTTGTTACAAATATGAGTAGAGCTGTTGTTACAAATCTAGATAGACAGAGCTGTTGTTACAAATCTAGATAGACAGAGCTGTTGTTACAAATCTAGATAGACAGAGCTGTTGTTACAAATCTAGATTGACAGAGCTGTTGGTGCAAAATTATGCTATAATTATAGAAAGGCCCATAGATACAATCTCCACCTTTAGACAAGTCTCACAAGTTTCTCTTTAGAAAGTCATTTATTGTAACATATGATATTCTCTATCGCATGGTAGTGCTTATAATAATACAAAATTCAACCCACAGCTCACACCATCACCAGACATGCTCAAATTTATCAAAACAGACGAGCAACCACCAGATTACATTTAAAGGCAGAGGCGTCACTATGGTTGGTGTCACCCGGAGCGATGACTAATGGTGTCACCCCCTCACGACATAACCCTTAGAACTGCTTTTATGTGCAAAATAACGGGAATATACAGAAGTTTACATTTGGCGTCACCCCTCTGATGGTGTCCCCTTTCGCGGCCCGCCCCTACCGCACCCCATAGTGACGCCACTGTTTTGAATTTTCATACTTGTAATACAGGTATAGAATATCATTGACGTAATCAAGATATTAGACGCTACTGCAAAAAAAAAAAGCGCCTATAAACTTATAAATATTTTTAAAATTACCACAACAAAAAAGTGTGTGTTACTAAGGGGTGTCACGTTGCCTGACGTCATAGTCGCATACAGCTGCCAGTTGATGCTGTCGAGATCACAGGTCTCAAACACGTGGCACGAGGGCTGCACGAGGGCCAAGTGGATTTTTGTGACCCGCCAGTAAGCTCGCTAAAACTGGACTACTCGTGACGTGACACTGATAAAAGTAGTACTGATCAGAGGCGTCACTAGGGTCGGTGTCACCCGGGGCGGTAGCTCATGGTGTCATCCCCTCACGATTTAACCCACAGAACTCCTCCGAGTTTTCCAGTGCCAAAAACGGGAATATATAGAATTTTACAGTTTGGTGTCGCCCCCCACCTGATGTTGTCACCCGGTGTGGCCCGCCCCACCGCACCCCTTAGCGACGCCACTGGTACTGATACACACATTTTATTGTTAATTTTATAATGCGTTTCATACTTATTAAAATAATATTTGATTTAAACGACTAAATGTAGCCGAATTTTAATTAAAAATCCATTAGTTTCATACTTTGTATAGTTATGGCATGTAAAAATAGTTATAATTAATAATTGTTAATAGAAGTATAATCAAATAGTTCGCACTAGTACGGTATAATTATATTGACTCATTAATTCACTTATATGTTACAGTTATAGCTATAATTATGATCATTCACTTTGGTATATTTATTTGTGTCTTAATTATAAATTGTCCTGTAATCAGATATGAGGGGCCGTCCATAAATGACGTCACTCGATTTTAGCCGATTTTTTGCCCCCCCCCCCCAATCGTCACACATCGTAAAAAAACGTAGACCCCACTCCCATATGACGTCTCAGAGATGTATTGGGGAAAAAAAAACTAAAAAAAAAACAACTTGTATTTTCTATTTGAAAATGAGTATGTTTCAAATAACTTTATTGTCATTTTAGAATGTATTTATAAGGCTGCACTCTAATATCGTAACACGCGTAAATCCATGTTAAATTATTAACATCATAAAATAAGTGGTAAGATATGGAATATTTAAGTGGAAATTTGATTAAAAGGAGCGTGTTTTTGCGTGACATCACAATTCTTAAACTCCCCCCCCCCCTTCCACCTCGTCAAACATCGATACAAATGTGGGGACACCCTAGGTGCTTGACGTCATATATGGACGGCCCCTAAGTAGTTAAATTAATATGTTGAGATGCATGAAGTGTTTTCGTTAATTATGATCGGGTTGTTTGTTTGTTGGGGTTGCGACCCTTGACATATGTCTTTAGTGACAATATGCACTTTCCTTCATCCTAGTTTGAGATCCTTTGGCCTAGAGTCTTTACTGCGGTCACTATCATGTCATTGCTACTAACGTCATTTATGTTGCCCACTGTCGTGTCATTGCTACTAACGTCATTTATGTTGCCCACAGTCGTGTCATTGCTACTCACGTCATTTATGTTGCCCACAGTCGTGTCATTGCTACTCACGTCATTTATGTTGCCCACTGTAGTTCCTGGATGCCCACTGTAACGTACACTGCCCCATCCCATAATTCTCCCTTGCCCTAAAGGTTTGTCAAGAGGAAATCTGATCCCCACTCTCAACTGGATTATTTCGATTGTTTTTACCCCCTCCCCCCCACTCTCAACTGGATTATTTCCATTGTTTTTACCCTCCCCCCCCCACTCTCAACTGGAT
>MUZC01001100.1:44509-58196 GCA_002072015.1 Radix auricularia | reverse complement strand
ACTGTTATATAGATGTGAACCTACCTAGTGCCACTGTTATATAGATGTGAACCTATCTAGTGCCACTGTTATATAGATGTGAACCTACCTAGTGCCACTGTTATATAGATGTGAACCTACCTAGTGCCACTGTTATATAGATGTGAACCTATCTAGTGCTACTGTTATTTGTTAATAAGCTGAGGCAATGCTCCAGCATAAAATCCCCACATCTGGACTGGCCGAGACAGACAGTTCTCGTTCAAGATCACAGTAAACCGGTTTCTCATTCTTCTCAAGGATCATCCGTGAGTGAAACAAGCTTCCCATGGCGACGACACTTGAACATATTTGTGTCCTCGCCATTTGTCCTCCAGCATACGGCACCTGATGTCCTCAAGCTTCCGGCACCTGATGTCCTCCTTGATTTGTCAGGCACCTTATGTCCTCCATGAGTTGCCGGGCACCTGATGTCCTCTGTGAGTTGTCAGGCACATGAGGTCCTGTGTGAGTTGTCAGGCACCTGATGTCCTCCGTGAGTTGCCGGGCATCTGATGTCCTCTGTTAGTTGTCCGGCACCTGATGTCCTCCGTTAGATGTCCGGCACCTGATGTCCTCCGTTAGTTGTCAGGCACATGATGTCCTCCGTGAGTTGTCAGGACCTGATGTCCTCTACCTGATGTCCTCCGTGAGTTGTCAGGCACCTGATGTCCTCCGTGAGTTGTCTGTGTCTAGTATTATATCCCAAAAGCACCACAAAAAACACTGCAATATATGGGGAGGGGGTGGGTTGGGGAAACAATGATCAAAACACTAACCGAGTGACAATTCATATAAAAGAAGAACCGTATTTCTTCAGTTTCTAGACTACTTAGTAATAATCCTCCTCAGGTCTCAGGTCTCGAACAGACAAAGGCGACCTTGACTTTCCAATTTCTCTGGGTTGTTAGCGGTTTCAAGGAAAACGTTATTGTTAATTTTTTAATTTTTTTTTTTTTTTTTTAACCCATTCGCTCAAGCTTTCGCCGCATGTATTATTCTCTGTCTTCCCATTTCTCTTCTACCAGATATCTCTCCATGCACATAAAGCCAGCAATAAAGATTAATACTAAAATCGATTATGAAAAAGAATTGCCCGGCTTCTTCAAAAACATTTTTTTTTAAATGATTCATGCTGTAAAATATGTTTATTTAAGCGTTTTCCTCAGTGAGGGGGGTCACTCTCACCAATTCGTGAAACATTTGCTGCCCGTGTCATCTATCCCAGGCCTTACATCCAAGCGGCCAGCTGGGGTTGTATCACATACCTGTTAACAGTCATTTGACGCCATTCGTCCTGTTCGCACCCCGGTTAGGTGCGTGTTGTGAGACAACCGCCCCGACCGTCCGTCAACTAGCCGCGGAGATTATCAGGATCAATGTCCAACTAAACAAACGGTAAATAATTGATACTAGAGATTTAATCTTCACTCATCTCAGTCAGGGCGCCGGTAAATAAATGATTCTTGACAATCAGGGCGCCGGTAAATAAATGATTCTAGACAATCAGGGTGCCGGTAAATAAATGATTCTAGACAATCAGGGCGCCGGTAAATAAATGATTCTAGACAATCAGGGCGCCGGTAAATAAATGATTCTAGACAATCAGGGCGCCGGTAAATAATGATTCTAGACAATCAGGGCGCCGGTAAATAATTGATACTAGACAGTCAGGGCGCCGGTAAATCATGAGAGTGGTGAGACTTCAATGGGGGGGATCCTTCAATAGGGCGCTATTAATCCATGAAAATCACAATAACAAATGGAAGTTGATCTCCACACCAGAGGCGTCACTAACAATAATAATAATAAATATATAAAATACATAGTATTCCAGTAAGGAACTGGGCTAACGCGCTTTACATGAAGGTAGTAACATACATATAAATCATAAATTTGTATTCATACCATAACAACCACTGACAACCACCTTAATTACAGTCCATAAAACAAAAAGCTACGTTAATCATTAAAAGAAATGGTGTGTTGTTAATTTTGAAAATAAATTTTGTGTCTTAAGTGCAGTCTTAAAAGGACTTGGTTGTTTGAATACTACGGAATTGTAATGGTAGAGAATTCCATTGTTTGGCTGCACAAAAAGAGAACGACCTTTCGCCAAATGTTTTAGTTCTTGTCTTAGGAACAAAGAGAAAGCGTGGTGTGTGGACCACACTGGTTAGCACCGTCACATAAAAAGGGGGGGGGGGGTCATCAACATGTAAAATTTTTATTTTCTCCTTATTCGGCACTGGTACACTCGGATGAAGTTATGGGGTAAGTCGTGAGACAATGAGCTCCCCCACTGGGTGATCCCAACCCTAGTGACGCCTCAGCTCCACATAAAACTAATAACCCAACATAATGGATTTACCTACAGATTACCTGTGGGCAAAACTTTAGAAAGGGCTTTCGACGTGGTTGCCCCGGGCGCAAACGCTTCTGGGAGTCCATACATGCGAATTGGCATAGTGGCTTATTGCACTATTCCAGTCTAAGCTATTCAAACCATGTTAGGGATTACGTGCTATAGACTGCCCCGTGAGGGATTACGTGCTATAGACTGCCCCGTGAGGGATTACGTGCTATAGACTGTCCCGTGAGGGATTACGTGCTATAGACTTCCCCGTGTATTAAAATCAGTGTTTCAGACAAAGTCACTGAAAAATAGGACATGGCGGAATACAAAGGCGCCCAGAAATCAAATCAGCATGTTGCAAATTACTTTTTGTCGTTTAAATTTAACTATGTATTTAGTGTAAGGCTGAACTCTTATATAGTAAAACGTGTGAAGAAAATTATAAAACGTCATTAAATAAATTAAGAGCAATCAAATATTTAGGAGGAACTTTTATTTAAAGAAGCGCGATTTGGTGTGACGTCACATTTCTTAATCTTCCACCCCCCCCTCAGCCATCATCACACTTCGTCACAAATGCTCGACCCCCTTCAGCCCCACCCCACCACTTTTTTAGGCGCGTGACGTCATTTAAGGACGGCCCCTAAGTCTTCTGGCAGCGCCAAAACAGGACACAATATTGACTCATTTGACGACCTCACTCCTGCCCTAGATAAAAATAGACTGCTCTCACGTGATATGTCATATAGAATAGGACTGCGATATAGCTTTTAAATAAAATACAAAATACACGAACTATTATTGCACAAGAAAAACTATAAATGTGAGCTTTATTTATAAACTAGCACTACAGTAGACGTTTCGGCTAATGCCTTCATTAGAACACTAACATGGAATACTTACTCGCGTAAGTCTTATATTATTAAATATATATGTAAAATGAAAAGAAAGGAAAAACAAACCAGGACACTGTATAGAGGAAAAAGGAGGAAGTTGAAGTATCTAAAGTTACAGTGAAAACCACAACGGGAAAACGATTTTGCAGTTGGGTAAAATTATTAATTTGGTTAATTCCATATGAAGCCAACGTACCAAAACTACCAAATCGTTTAATAATAATTTTATTTATTCACGTCTGTGATGAGGATATACTCTGGGCGATCGTATTTAAAAACAAAATTTGGCCATGGAATCTAAATAATCCCATTATATTCAATATATAATATTGTCAATTTTTATAAGATTATATAAGCACAATAAAAGCATAAATTGTCTTCAAAAGCGTGGTTCCCCCTAGAAGCATTAGGCTCCCAGTAGCGACAGGCGTTAGGCCCCTTAGAAGTTTGAGGTCCACTAGACCATAAAAGGCTACCTAGAAGCGTACGGCCCCTTAGAACCATAAAGCTTCCTAGAAGAGTGAGGCCCTTTAGAAGAGTGAGGATTCCTAGAAGAGTGAGGCCCTTTTGAAGAGTGAGGCCCTTTTGAAGAGTGAGGCCCTTTAGAAGAGTTGAGGCCCATTAGAAGAGTGAGGCTCTTTAGAAGCGTTAGGTCCCCTAGAAGAGTGAGACCCATAGAACTATGGCTATGGCCAGAGGCCCCCCGGTGGTCTTGGGGCCCCAAAACTTTTTATATTTCATAATAAGTGTGTACAAATGTTTGCACCAACCCTTGAAAACATAATAAACCAAATAAATTAATAAATCTTATCCATTAATATGATCGCTATTTAGACCCGATAGTCTTAATAATTGAAAAACTAAATTTGAATGGCTCACTAAGCGAACATATTATAGAATTATGTCTATATTTTTTTTTTAAATTAACCAGTTTTTCATAACCTCTGCTGGCCGTGTTGAAGAGGTGCAAACGGTGTCGGAATCGATTCCCATGGCTTGAATATATTTTAAAAAAATTATTTTTACACCCAATATTAACATACCGGCAAACACTTCAAACAATTACTTCTTCGTTTTTTGTTGTTGTTGTTTTTTTTTTCATATTTAAAATTTTAGGTTGGGAAAGCCGTTCCCATTGTACAGATAAGCATGTTCAGGGAACCAATAGACTATTTATTTACAGTCATTTTATTTAAAGGGACGCTGGCTGGATAAAGCCCACTTTGCAGCAGGGGCCCCGTGCAGTCTTAATCCGCCCCTGCCATAGAAGAGTGAGGCCCCCTGGAAGCGTGAGGTCCCCTAGAAGAGTGACGCCCATAGAAGAGTGGGCCCCCCTAGAAGCGTGAGGCCTCCTAGAAGCGTGAGGCCCCCTAGAAATGTGAGGACCCCTAGAAGCGTGAGGCCCCCTAGAAGCGTAGGGCTCCCTAGAAGCGAGAGGCCCCTTAGAAATGTGGGGCCCCCTAGAAATGTGGGGCCCCCTGGAAATGTGGGGTCCCCTAGAAGCCAGGGGCCATCAATCCCAATGTGAAGGTAAAAGATATGGAGGGAGTAGTGAGTCCAGATGATGACGTGTTTAGCCAGCCTCATATATTTTATATACATATTGTTCAAGTACACATGTATGTAAATGACCTAACTGTTCTTAATTTGGGTATGCCATTTAGTCAGAGAGGGCGCGGTGGTCTAGCGGTAATATGATATCTCCCTCAAAGTTAAAGGCTTATAAACAAGGCCTTATTGAAAGGATATCGACACGATGTAAATCATTCACGTGTAGGCTAAATAGAAAAACTACAGATTTATTTACTCTAGTACAAACACATACACACAAAACACACATACAAATACACACACAAACACACACACACACATACAAGACACACATACAACCACAAACAAAGTATTGAATAGATTTTTTTAATCTTCCGTAGAAAGAAAAAACCCAGAAAAATGTAAATAACATAGATGTAAGAGCTATCGTGTAACAGATATGGTTCTAACATAGATGTAAGAGCTATCGTGTAACAGATATGGTTCTCATGTGACCTACATCCACCGGTGATGACGTGCCTTTGACGTCATTCCTGTAATTTAACGCTAAACCTGACCGACAAATGGTTTTTGAAATACAAGTCCGATCACTCTGTATGAGAATGTCACTACCTACTATCTATAACCATATTTAAAAAAAAATAATAAAATAAATAATAATTAAATAAAAAGGCAACTCTTTTCAAATATTACACAATATAAACTAGTAATTACGCATAACTATTTGGACGTACATAATTTTATAACCAGTCTTCACTAAACTAATTCGTAAAATATGTCGACGATTTTCCAGACTTTGAAAACGAATGTGCACGGTTCACAGCTTCCCAACTGTTTGTTAAAGTCGTGTCCATGAAAAGAACGCACTTTGTAAACTTTGTTCCTCTGATGTTAGGTAATCACTTTCTCCTATCCCCACTGACAAATTCAACGTCCAATAGAACCGCGGTGCCACTGAAAGACTTAATCTACCTCAACAGATCTGGCATGACGACAGAAGAACTTCTCCAGATCGTTGCTAGAATTGCCAACTCCCCTACCCCTACCCCCACCCTCCACCAGAAACAACCCGGTTCGTGCATGTTAGTGGTTCTCAGACAATAAATATATCTAAACGCCCTAATACAACGAAATACACATTTTAAAAAAAAATAGAATATAATTTAAAATGTTTTTATATAGCAAACTTGAGAACTAACACCAGGGAATATTTCAAAACATCGAGACATTGCAGTAATACGCCAGACATTGCAGTAATACGCCAGACATTGCAGTAATACGCCAGGCATTGCAGTAATACGCCAGACATTGCAGTAATACGCCAGACATTGCAGTAATACCCCAGACATTGCAGTAATACGCCAGACATTGCAGTAATACACCAGACATTGCAGTAATACGCCAGACATTGCAGTTCACTTCCTAGAATATTGGTATAATATCCAAAACTAAATTTTTCATGAATATCTTGACTTTCTAACTTTCTATTCTAAAAATGAAAAAAAAAAAATTACCACTGGCTAAAATTGTGTAAATTGTCGGTTAGATTATATTTCATTGCTATCCAGGATCCACTTCTCAAAACTTTATTCGTAAAAAGTTTCACAAACCCCAACTTCATTTTCTTTGAGAACACTCCGGGATGTTATATCCATGGTTGTTGTTGGACAACAGAAAACAGAAAATTCGCTTACAAAAGAAAGAAAGAGAGAGAGAGAGAGAGAGAGAGAGAGAAAGAGAGAGAGAAAGAGAGAGAGAGAGACAGAGAGAGAGAGAGAGAGAGAGAGACAGAGAGAGAGAGAGAGAGAGAGAGAGAGAGAGAGAGACAGAGAGAGAGAGAGAGAGAGAGAGACAGAGAGACAGAGACAGAGAGAGAGTGAGAGAGACAGAGACAGAGAGAGAGAGAGACAGAGACAGAGAGAGAGAGAGAGAGAGAGACAGAGACAGAGAGTGAGAGAGACAGAGAGAGAGACAGAGAGAGAGAGAGACAGAGAGAGAGAGAGAGACAGAGACAGAGAGAGAGAGAGAGAGACAGAGACAGAGAGAGAGAGAGAGAGACAGAGACAGAGAGTGAGAGAGAGAAACCCTGCCGATTTGTTGCTAGCAGACTATCAAAACATTGACGTGGTTCTCCACTTCTGCTCAAGTGTAGAGTGCATCGGTGGAAACCTCAAGCGTGAACTGCTCTGGGAGTGGATCTCAAGCTCTGTCTATAAATTGGCCCCCATTTTCTCTCGCCTTAAAATTCTAAAAAATAAATGGACATTATCGCTACAAAATTAATTCTTTTGAAAAATATTTTTTTGAAATTTTTTGTTAGTTTGTTTTTTGGTTGGGGGGGGGGGTATAATTTTAGGGCATTTAATTGTAGTTTGCAGTTATTTATTACCCCAATAGTTGTAGTAGCCCTTACATAAAACTTACATCAACCGTATGGTACACCAGATAAATAATGGCCAGTTTTTATCAGGTATAATTGACTTCGACTTTACATCCACTAGACTTATTTATGTAAAATGATGCACTAAAGCGATTGTCTACATGATTAAATCAGAACCAATAAATGAAGCTGTGAGTGCTCCAGCTTTACCTCATCAGCAGATCCATATAAAAGGTGAAATAATTCATTATGTACACTCATATCTCGTGGTATACCAGTCAAAGGTTAGACTCGCCAAACTTTACAGACATTGTCAACAACTGGGCAAAAAGACGGCATTAGCCTCACTCTATATTTCTATGTAAACACAAAGGTCAAACTATGAAAGTTATTCCGCCAAAAACTGGTAGATGGTATGAGATCAGTGCACCTCATCGAATGTCCGCATATATCAGGGCACCTCATTGTGTGTCCGCTGATATGAGGGCACCTCATCGAGTGTCCGCTGATATCAGGGCACCTCATCGAATGTCGGCTGATATCAGGGCACCTCATCGAGTGTCCACTGATATCAGGGCACCTCATCGTGTGTCCGCTGATATCAGGGCTCCCCATCGAGTGTCCGGTGATATCAGGGCACCTCATCGAGTGTCCGCTGATAACAGGACACCTCATCGAGTGCCCGCTGATATCAGGGCACCTCATCGAGTGTCCGCTGATAACAGGGCACCTCATCGAGTGCCCGCTGGTATCAGGGCACCTCATCGAGTGCCCGCTGATATCAGGGCACCTCATTGAGTGTCCACTGATATCAGGGCACCTCATCGAGTATCAGGGCACCTAAACAGAAAGAATATCTTCAGCTTAAACACAAGAATGAAGACACAATGTGAGTACTGTCGTAACATGATGATACTCGCTACTGACACTCTATAATCTGATGTTCGATCATTTATATCCTATCATATCCTCACCAATGCCTTCTTGGTGTTGCTGTGGTTTCTACCATATCTATCTTACCGTGTCTTACACTAGCTTATCTTATACATTACAGACGCTCTTGTACGGAAGAATATTGCGTCCTACGCATGTTTATGGTTTATGTTTAGATTTACATTTTTATTTGAGTTTTCAATGGTGATAGTGTTTTCTGGGTTTGTTCAGGCAATCCATTCTACGCCCGAATGCCAGACGGGAAGGGAGAGAACTTGAAGTATTTGCTCGTCTGGATGAAACAAGATCTTTTTTTTTTTTTAAATCCATTTGTTATCAGAGTGAGTTTGTGTTTCTGTTTGACGGTATGTGTAGAGTCATGGTCAGAAAAGGAAAAGACTACGTGAGTTTGTGTTTCTGTTTGACGGTATGTGTAAAGTCATAGTCAGAAAAGGACATACCCTACGTAAGTTCGTCCTTTTTTTTATCTATTTATTGTTATTATCCTTATTATAAATTTTAATATTGAATTAATTAGCCTGCAGTGTAAATGGTGGCGTTAAATTAGTTCAGGGGTGTGTGATCGAGGTTTGCGGTGTCGTGACACCTGTAGTCTCTCCCCCCATTTATATCTACAAAAAAAATTGCTTTGGAGGGGGGGGGATTCAAAGAATTATATGTACCAGAATTTTTTTTAAAAAAAAGACACTCGTCACGTGTTTTACATTGTGTGTCCAGGTTGTTTGTCTAGCCCGCAAATAGAATAGTTTAAATAAGATAAAACGCCCCCCCACTGATTACATAAACAAAGATGTTTTAAAATTTAAAGTAAACTTGAAGGAGTAAAAAAAAGACAATAAAGTACGCCATAGGTATTGTTAGTTGTAAGTCTTTCACTTTCATTACTTTCATTTGATAATACAGTGTTTATTTCTTAGCGAATTGAACCAATGCAGAGATACAAGTATATATATACTTCTTTTAAAACTTTATTATGCATTTGTTTTAACAATTAGGTGATCCTTTAAGTTTTTACACACAATACGCTCATGCACATACACACACATTGTCATAAAGATACTAACAAAAGACACACGTCTTGCGGCATTCAACTAATCCAGTGTTGTTGTCAGCTGACAGACAGATTTTCACAAATGGGTCATGACCTAAATAAGGAGCCCACTGGAGTTCATTTATTATCTTTACATCTTTACGCCATTAACCCAAATTTCTTCTTCTGTCCTTTTAAAAAAAATAACTTCCTGAAAGTCCACAAATGAAAAGTTGCTCATTTAAATGTAACCCAGATGTAAGTTAAGTAACCCTATTATTGTCTAGCGCTACTCTTAATTCATGAGTTAATTCCCATTTAAAGCTCTTTGTAATTGGTATCTTTTTACAAACGTACTAGAAAACTGTGAAGAGCGCTCCACTGTATTTTGTATGAAGATGTTATTTATAACAAAAAGCATGCAGTCACGTGTCATTTAGTTGGCAATTTTTGTGGATAGCAGTTGAAAACAATTTTACTTATGCATAATCTAGCAATAACTAGTAACAATTTAAGTTATTTTAATTGTATTTTAATTTTTTAAAAATACAGGTTATGCAAAACATGCGATGGTTTAATGATGGTTAATAGGGGTTTAAAGTCATTTCTACTTATAGCCCCCCCCCCTTAAAATTCTCCCCACACACAAATCATTATTTTTCAAACACTGCTTCAACTTGACAAAAAATTTAAAAAGTACAACCAACATTTTTGAAAACCTTATGGAGGTTTTACAATCCACCTCTCACGCGCATCACTGTACTCTGGCACAAGAAGGGTGCAGGAGTAGAATTGAATCTTCAGTGGCGTATCCACAATTGTCAGGAGTCGGTGGCGTACCCACACTTGTCAGGAGTCGGTGGCGTACCCACACTTGTCAGGAGTCAGTGGCGTTCCCACACTTGTCAGGAGTCAGTGGCGTTCCCACACTTGTCAGGAGTCAGTGGCGTACCCACACTAGTCAGAAGTTAGTGGTGTACCCACACTAGTCAGAAGCTAGTGGTGTACCCACACTAGTCAGAAGTTAGTGGTGTACCCACTCTAGTCAGAAGTTAGTGGTGTACCCACACTAGTCAGAAGTTAGTGGTGTACCCACACTAGTCAGAAGTTAGTGGTGTACCCACACTTGTCAGGAGTCAGTGGCGTTCCCACACTTGTCAGGAGTCAGTGGCGTTCCCACACTTGTCAGGAGTCAGTGGCGTACCCACACTTTTCAGGAGTCAGTGGCGTACCCACACTTGTCAGGAGTCAGTGGCGTTCCCACACTTGTCAGGAGTCAGTGGCGTACCCACACTAGTCAGAAGTTAGTGGTGTACCTACACTTGTCAGGAGTCAGTGGCGTACCCACACTTGTCAGGAGTCAGTGGCGTACCCACACTTGTCAGGAGTCAGTGGCGTACCCACACTTGTCAGGAGTTAGTGGTGTACCCACACTTGTCAGGAGTCAGTGGCGTACCCACACTTGTCAGGAGTCAGTGGCGTTCCCACACTTGTCAGGAGTCAGTGGCGTACCCACACTTGTCAGGAGTCAGTGGCGTTCCCACACTTGCCAGAAGTCAGCGGCGTATCCACACTTGTCAGGAGTCATTGACATTGGTGTACCAGCACTTGTCAGGAGTCATTGACATTGGTGTACCCACACTTGTCAGGTGTCATTGACATTGGTGTACCCACACTTGTCAGGAGTCATTGACATTGGCGTACCCACACTTGTCAGGAGTCGTTGACATTGGTGTACCCACACTTGTCAGGAGTCATTGACATTGGTGTACCCACACTTGTCAGGAGTCATTGACATTGGCGTACCCACACTTGTCAGGAGTCATTGACATTGGCGTACCAGCACTTGCCAGAAGTCAGTGGCGTACCCACAATTGTCAGGGGTCTGGCATGAGTCCCTACCATAAAGTTAAATAGCGGAATTAGCGCCTCACAGCTGCCCTGTCATGGCAAAACACCCCCTCCCCTACACTTAAATTTTTTAAAAAATCACGCTAGACCCGTCACAGTGATATGTCCAATCTCTGGATCTAAATTATATAAAGACGGCAAACCAATCCTCACTTTTTGGGTAAAATTCGGTATCGTCTCCCAAAGCTTGTTTTGTAAAATCAAAATGCGAGAATGGACACATCTTTAGTTTTTAGTCGTAACCATTAAGGCAACAAATAGCAGAGATCGAGTATGTAGACTAGGGCAGCGGCTACAAAGCTCTCATCATTGCAGACTTCGAGGACTGATTTGGAAATAGTAGAAAAGTCAAACATAATGATTCTTGCGGAAAAGTGTAATTTTTTAAATTAAATTTAAATTCATTTGCATCCTTTTATAAAGGATGTTTTATTTCAAGCTTACTGGCACTACTGCTCTTTTTATTTATTTATTTATTTTTTATTTTATTTTTTGCCAACTGTATTAAAATCGTTTTAAAAATTGTATATTTAATTTCCATTTCTCACTTATATGATTATATACTTATACTTATATTTACATTCATATTCTCCTTTTTTCTTTCTTTTTTTTTTCATTTAAACTTAAATTACGATTTAAATTTTATTTTCAATTAACTTAAAATTTAAAATAAAAAATGGTACAATTCATTTCTATTCCTATGAGACTTGTCGATACTGATATTATGATATTGAAGAATTTTTCAGATTATGCCCTCTACGATACGATAGTAGATCTATAATTTCTTAACTTGGGTTGTAATTGTATAGTATAGATTTATAAAGAGGAATATTTTAACCTCTATTCAAACCAAATTATGAAAATAAAATAAATAAAACGTTTTATAATATGTACATCAAATAAACAATTTTCGCACAATGTGAAATTTAATTTTCAGATACGTTGCTTTTTGTAAATTGTAGATCTAATTGTAATTGTAATTGTATTCTAACAATAAAATGTTAATAATAACAAAATGTTAACTGGAACTGCAACAGTTGCTGCGGTGTACATGCTTCTTCATTGGCGATATGAGTGGCCAGAGGCGTCACTAAGGTTGGTGTCACCCGGGGCGGCCCGCACTCACCGCACCCCCCAGTGACGCCACTGTGAGGGGCCACTTGTTCAAAAACATTTTTACAATTATTTCGTACATGACTCTCCACAGAAACATAACAAATATCTTTAATCCAGGCGTCAAATTTTTTACCAACGTCATTTTTTTCATAAAAATAGCAGACACGGAAAATGCTTTTTATTCTGGAAATTTTTCAACACTTTATTTTTGACAATTTCATTGGTCTGACTTGCTATTAATATTAAACAAGAATTTTCATTAGATTGAAAGCAGCTTAGCCACAACTTACTATTTACATACTATTGCTGTGCACATTAGCTCTTCATTAAATTCTATTTCTAAACAAAACTGATTGAGAGTCGGCTTTAATTTCAAAACTCTTCAAAGGTGAATCACAAAATGTATTTGATATTTGGAAAGGTTTTCGTTTCAAACGTGTATCTTCAAGTGAATTCCGTTATATTTTTCAATAGCGAATATCATTTATACTGCATAAAGTATAAAAAAAAAAGGAGAAGTATTGTGGAATGTAGCTGATTGTATAACTGCGGTTATAATCTATTCATTTCGCTATTCATACATACCGACCACACTTCTAATATTACAGGCAGCCAACCATAACTACAACTAATCTAACGTTCCTCACCAGTGAAGCGAACAGAGCCAAAATTAGGGTGCGTTCCAGTGAGTTATTCTCTGCCACGGAGAGACGTGCGTCGATTGGAATACATACATCAAACACGCTTCTAGACCTCGGTCAGTTAGTTTTACAAAGTGGGTCGGCAAGTTCAATAAGTGGGTCAGCAAGTTTCCATTAGTGGGTCAACAAGATTCAACGAGTGGGTCAACAAGTTTCCATAAGTGGGTCAGCAAGTTTCCATAAGTGGGTCAGCAAGTTTCCATAAGTGGGTCAGCAAGATTCATTGAGTGGGTCAGCAAGTTTCAATAAGTGGGTCAGCAAGTTTCCATAAGTGGGTGAGCAAGATTCAATAAATGGGTCATCATCTTTCAAGAAGCGGGTCAGCACAGATGAGTTGCCACAGCCTTGATCACTGCCGCGATGCAAAATTATTTTTCTTCAAATGCGTTGATTACCACTACATTATGAACGGGTGTTAGATTAGACTTCAGACTAACTCGAGGATCCTAATTTGATATCATCACTCAAAGCCGTTTATTGGCAACACAGAGGAGCACAATCTTTTGACACGGGCATCGTACATACTGACGATACAGTTCGTAGTTGCCCCGAGCGTGACACGCATTCAACCGTACATTACAGCAGTTGCGATCGTTGAGGAAATAAGTTACGATACGCGACTCAGAATGAAAACAATAATGCTACCAAACGCCGAAAAATAAAAACTAGGGAAATAAAACAAACTTTGGTTAATAATGTCTCTTCATGAAATATAAAAAAAAAAAAAACTGGGGGAAAATTGATTATCAAAATAAAAGGTTAGACGAAGCTGTT
>MUZC01001100.1:0-44492 GCA_002072015.1 Radix auricularia | reverse complement strand
GATTGTTAAAAGTGTTGGTAAATTGATGTTAGATATTTTAGTTTTTTTTTTTTTTTTTTTTTTTTTTTTTTAAACAAAAGCGACCAACTGCTGGCGCCATCCAAGAGTTACATGACGTCATCATCAACACTGGCGCTGTTTTTTTTTTTTGCAGATCACGTGACACCTTTTACTTCTATCCAAACATTCATCTGCCAGTCTCGGACTCTTTAGGTTGGAGTGCCGAAGGGGGGACAACCCAGTAGTTGGGATCACGGCCGGGTTCTTGGGGTTTCTTCCCCGTTAGGAAGCCTTGAAAGAGGCGGAAGACGCCGCTGTTTTTGAAAAGCCACCCGGATGTGGCAGTGGCGTGGTGCTCAGAGGGGTTCAAGCTGGACATGAGGACTGGACACGAGGATTCCAGGGTGGTCACCACTGTTTGTTGAGCTAACCTCTCGGCGTTTTTAAAGCAATCTGAAAGGTAGAGTTAGAGGGGAACAATTCTTGTGTGTTGGTATGAGTGTGTATGAATCGTGTTTCGGATTTAAAGGTAAAAATGTTTTATTTATAGATTAGTGGCCGTCCATAAAGTAAGTCAAGCTCCAGATTTATTTTTTTTTTTGGAGGGGGGGGGGGGAGCGTGACATTTTGTGATAGGGAGGGGTGGGGTGTTCTGGCCATGTGTGACGTCACGGTATTATATATTAAATTTTAATTATTTTGTTAATAAGGAAAGTTATTTTTGTTCGGAAGTGTGACGTACTGGGGGGGGGGTGCAAAATTTGTGACAGGTGGTGGGAGAGTTAAAAATGGTCAAAAATAGTGTGACGTATTTTATAGACGGACCCTTATGGCTATTTTATTAGCAATGTCTTTTCGTTTCAAAAGTTATCTCAACTGGTGTGTCAAAGACACTTTAGGATGTACCTCAAAGTGTCACTTGCTTCTCTCAAAGTTTTTACTCAAATTTGTCATTAAAATGTCTATCGAGCTTTCAATACAAAACAATAAAAAGCTTTCACTGAAATAAGTTATTTAAATATGTGTAACTCACCAATTTAACTCGAGAGTTCAACTAAAATTTATCACGCACACCTGTTACTGTCACTACATGTTGTCACACAACGCTACGTAGCTCACAGTAAATTTTGTCTATACCAACATTTCTTTCAAACTTTTGTGCTGTATCATTTGTTATAGTCTTTAAAGTAGTATTTTAAAACTGAGAACCGAACGATAGCAAACTTTTAAGGGATTTTATGATTATAACTACTTGTTCCCCGGGAAGGGGAGATAATGCCGACACCCCCTTTAACGAAAAACTTTTGAGTCTTTAAAATGTTCTAACTCTCGATGGAAAAAAATGATCACTCGGAGTCGTCTCGCCTCTCCTTACCCCTGACCTACGCCCCTGCCATGTAGAAGATTCACCTTACCTGAGCCCCTGTTGTAGAACTCCTCCAATATTCGTTTACAGACCACGTCCTGTTGCTCCGCCTTGTCTTCATCAACGTGTAGCCAGACCTGTGCCGCGTGACCTGTTCGCGCCATTCTCATTAAATCTTCTTTAGGCGCAGCTCCTAAGCTCTAAAAACGTTTATGTTTGTATAATTTTTAAATCTCACGTCCTTGTCAAGGAATCAACTAGTGGAAACAAGATGGGATAACTCCAGAGCTCTGAATTGACGTTGAAAGAAGGGAGGCAACTTCACTGAAATAGCGCCCAAGAATAGACCGAAAGGAGAAAATCTTTTCAGCACCAAGTTCACGAGAAAGGTGTTTTACAGTTTGATAGTAACATTCAGAAGATTTAATTCATGAATAATTTCATCTCTTAGCTGTTGGGGTCACGCGGGGGTCTCTTGAAAATTATTATACATCTATAGGTGACGGCTTCAACATCGTAAGGAAAATAAGACATCAGCTTTTCTTCTATTATAAGAAATTTCTTTACAAGAGAGCTGACTACAATGCTACGTAATTTCCAGTTTTAGCCAGCTTGAAGGCAAGCGGAGATCATCTTAGGCTATAGGCTAAACATGTTGTCTAAAAGTTGATATCATATCTAGGAAGGCCGCTATGCAATGTACGGGTAACGAACGCACTACTATTAGTGTCCCCTGGAGACACGACCGTAACTGGACGCGGCCCGGGCCAGTTTGTCTCCTCCCTTGCGGACGACAGTGAACTGTTGGTACTTGCAGCTGTTGCAGATGTTGTTGCATCTGCTGACGTAGGCGCTGGCCCCGCAGTTGGTGGTGGTGGTGGTATCCTGAGGCTCCTCCTCGGGCTCTTGGATAGGCTCTTCCTCTTTGACGTGGACTTCCTCTAATCTATTTTCACCGCTCATTAGGTAGTGTAAACCTGACATTACCCAGTAGGTCACAATGGTGGCAGTGATCAACATGGTAGACCGGCCGGCTCCAGGGATCTGCAGATAGTAACATCCAGGGTTTAAGGCTACACTCCAGCAGCCGGATCGCTAACGGTATTTATTTAGTTTAATTAAGAAAAATAACTGAACTATCGCCTCCAAAGTATAAATCAAAGTGTTTAGTACGTTCAATTTAATTCGGAGGTCTATTTACACGAATCTTTAGCTAATTACAACGGCTAAGTAAAATAGGGGATATATGGGGAAGTAATCGCCAATACAATAACTTCTGAATTTCCCTGTAACATTAGCCAATAACGTGACCACCCAACCATACGAAATTCATAATTCAACAGGCCGTTGTTACTCACATAGCAGGCTATACCTATAGGGCTAAACCAAAGAGGACGGTCCTCTCAACTATATAATTGTTGTTATGATGCCTGAGCGAGGCGTACTGAAATGTTGTGTTTTTAAACTTGAAAAGGGACTAAGTGCAATTATTTTTATCCATAAACGTAATTAAGGTTGTTCTTTTACTGTTTTAGGGTCTGGGTTAGATTTAGTTGTCTATTTTTAAAATAGAAGAAAATGATATAGAAACTAAAGATACCATTTAATTTATGGAGCGCACAGTTCTCTTTGCTCTTACTGGCTGTAGTTACTGACCTAACAAATTATAGTTTCTAATGCACCTAACAGGTTTTAGTTACTTACATAACAGGCTTTAATTACCTAACAGGTTTTAGTTACTTACATAACAGGCTATAATTACCTAACTGATTTTACCTACTTACATAACAACCTGTAATTACCTAACAGGTTTTAGCTACTTACATAGCAGGCTATAATTACATAACAGGTTTTAGCTAGCCCTACTTACATAACAAGCTGTAATTACCTAACAGGTTTTAGCTACTTACATAGCAGGCTATAATTACCTAACAGGTTTTAGCTAGTCCTACTTACATAACAAGCTGTAATTACCTAACAGGTTTTAGCTACTTACATAACAGGCTATAATTACCCAACAGGTTTTAGTTACTTACATAACAAGCTGTAATTACCTAACAGGTTTTAGCTACTTACATAGCAGGCTATAATTACATAACAGGTTTTAGCTAGCCCTACTTACATAACAGGCTATAATTACATAAAAGGTTTTAGTTACTTATATAACAGGATATAATTACCTAACAGGTTTTAGCTAGCCCTACTTACATAACAGGCTATAATTACATAACAGGTTTTAGCTACTTACATAACAGGCTATAATAACATAACAGGTTTTAGTTACTTACATAACAGGCTATAATTACATAACAGGTTTTAGCTACTTACATAACAGGCTATAATTACATAAAAGGTTTTAGCTACTTACATAACAGGCTATAATTACATAACAGGTTTTAGCTACTTACATAACAGGCTATAATTACATAACAGGTTTTAGTTACTCACCTAACAGGTTATTGTTACTCACCTAACGGGCTGTAATCAACCACCCTTTGAGCTGACTCTGCCCAGCAGCACACACACACGCACACACACAGACAGTTAGGAACACACAAACTTGGACTTGGACGAGGTCTGTTTCGGCGCGTAGCTCTGTCGTCTGATCTCGGCAGACGCTCTCTTGGACGGCGCCTCCTCGCCAACCTCAGGGTAGATGACGCTGTACAGGTAACGGACCAACTCGTTCAGGTAGACGGCGACCGTCAGCAGCATCTTAAAGTAAGTCTACACGCACCGACGAGAGAAGGTAAGGGTGTCTTGTGGCGGTACCCATCGTAGCTGGGCGGTGTTGGTGAAGCGCTCAACATGGAACCATGCTGTATACAGACGCCATCAGAGCCCCCCTCCACGTCATACCCAAGGTGACGTCTATTGGTTACGGTTCACGTTCGGTGCGAATGGGTTTTAGGGAAAACTGATTGAAGTTATTGTAGCGACTGTCTCATTTTAACTTGGTAAACACAGTAGATCAATTTGTTTTCGTTCTTTTAACAGGCGAATTAGTTTTTGAGGGGAAATAGGGAGAGATTTGTTATTAAGAAAGACGGGGTTTTCATTATCATAATGCTCCCACCCACAAAAATAACAACTTTTCCCTCTTCGTGAAAAGTTTAAAATTATTTTTTAAAAACCATAACAAGCCCACAATTGAAAGTGAAAGTTAATAAAACGGAAGCGGAAGTTAACATTATATCTATATAGAAAGACAACTCACTTGCAAATGGGTGATGCGCACGGAATTTCACAACAGTTTACGATGGCCATTGCAACCAAAGATCTACATCTCATTAGAATAAAAGATCCCCATTTCACTTGTACATTTAATTTAATGAAACTTTTTATTTGCACGCAAAGCAAATTCGTCTGTTGTATTTAATTTATTAAAATATATATTTTAAAATATGTATTTGAAATATTGTTGGAGGACATTAATTTTATTCTAATTTGATTTAAAATTGTTTCAGTTATATGTTTACCCGAAAAATCCATTAAGCTATTGATTTTTATTCCGTTTATATATATATTTTTAAATACACTGTATTGTAAAAAAAAAATTGAAAAGGAAAATAAAAAAATTAAATTAAAATTATTTCTAACACAACCTGACAGCACACTTATAAAAAAAACAAAACATACATTTCAGACACCCTGTAAGTTTGTGAGACAGTACGCAAATTTCGAGGGCAGTTTGCAACTGAATTTATGTAAGGATTCCCCAGTGACGTAATACTTCAAACATAAATTTAGCAGGATTTCTTTATTCTTTGGTTTGACCAATCAGATTATTGAACTAACGTGTTTGTAATTTGCCTTCAACTACGCATTACAAAGGCTAGAGCTCATCTTTGGGGGTTTGGTCGGAGACTAGGGTTCCGTTTAAAGAAGTCATGTGTGCCGCTACAGGCGAATTAATGAATTAATAAAACAGTGTTGCTAGGAAAGAAACATTTACATTGAATAGTAAAATTTAAAACGTTGCTGACTCACTCTGAGACAGTGGCGTCGCTGGGGGCTGCGGTGGGGGCGGGTCGCCTCGGATGACACCATTAGGGGGGTGACACCAAAATGTAAAATTCTGTATATTCCCGTTATTTTGAACTGGAAAACTCGGAGGAGTTCTATGGGTTAACTCGTGAGGGGTTGACGCAATGATATACAGCGCCGAGTGACACCAATCATAGTGACGCCTCTGCTCTGAGATAACATTAAAGTGTGAAAGACTGTTGACATAAAGCTTATCAGAGTTCAGTTGATGGATGTCAGGGTCAGTTGTTATATGTCAGAGTTCAGGTGATGGATGTCAGGGTCAGTTGTTATATGTCAGGGTCAGGTGATGGATGTCAGGGTCAGTTGTTATATGTCAGGGTCAGAAGATGGATGTCAGGGTCAGTTAATGGCTGTCAGGGTCAGTTGATGGATGTCAGGTTCAGTTGATGCACGTCAGGTTCAGTTGATGGATGTCAGGGTCAGGTGATGGATGTCAGGGTCAGTTGATGCATGTCAGGGTCAGTTGATGGATGCCAGGGTCAGTTGATGGATGTCAGGGTCAGTTGATGGATGTCAGGGTCAGTTGATGGATGTCAGGGTCAGTTGATGGATGTCAGGGTCAGTAGATGAATGTCAGGGTCAGTTGATGCATGTCAGTGTTATTTGATGCATGTCAGGGTCAGTTGATGGATGTCAGAGTCAGTTGATGGAAGTCAGGGTCAGTTGATGAATGTCAGGGTCAGTTTATGCATGTCAGGGTCAGTTGATGGATGTCAGGGTCAGTTGATGCATGTCAGGGTCAGTTGATGGATGTCAGGGTCAGTGGATGTCAGGGTCAGTTGATGCATGTCAGGGTCAGTTGATGGATGTCAGGGTCAGTTGATGGATGTCAGGGTCAGTTGATGCATGTGAGGGTCAGTTGATGGATGTTAGGGTCAGTTGATGCATGTCAGGGTCAGTTGATGGATGTCAGGGTCAGTTGATGGATGTCAGGGTCAGTTGATGAATGTCAGGGTCAGTTGATGCATGTCAGCGTTATTTGATGCATGTCAGGGTCAGTTGATGGATGTCAGGGTCAATTGATGTATATGAGAGTCAGTTGATGGAAGTCAGGGTCAGTTGATGCACATCAGATATACTCTTTACAAATTTCAACAGCATTAATTTATTTAGTATAATTTTGTATGTTTTTAATTTCGATAAACGAGCACAATGAAATAAAATCAGAGGTGAAAGAAAGAAGAACAGTAGGCAACCCTTCCTACTATAGCTTACAAAAACTACTAGGATTCAAAAACCTTAAAAGGGGAACAAAGAAAACGATATACACCACTATCATAAGAGCAATAGTTACTTACGCTAGTAAGACTTTGACTCTGATCAGACCTGCTCAACACATGAGAGAGAAAAATTCTCCGGAAAATATATGGCCCGGTGATAGAAAATGATACATGGAGAATCCGTACAAACCAAGATCTATACCATTTGTACAAAGACCCACCCATAGTCACAATGATGAAAAAAATAGAACTACGCTAGGCATGACATGTTGAAAGGATGCCATAATGTAGAGCAGCAACATTTATTTACAGGCAGAAAATAGGGACAGATGACTCAGTGGCCACCCAAGGCTGAGATGAATCGATGATGTTGAGATGGACGGACATACACCAGCAAGGAGGAGGAAAGCCATGGAAGGATGTGTGGGGCAAGCCAGGGGCCTACATGGGCTGTAGCGCCATATATGATGATGATTTAATTTTTTTGTGCCGATAATTTGAGGGGAAAATCATATGATAATGCACACTGATTTGCGAGAGTTAACGGTTTAATGGGATATAGCTGAGTAAAAGCAATTAATTCTAATTAAGAAATACAACACAGAAAAACTTAATACAACCATCAGAAAGACATAAGGATAAAAACACCTATTTTATTCCGTATACAAGAACAAACACATACAAGTTTTTTTTCGTCCCGTCCGGAGTTCGGGCTTAGAAAGGGTTGCCTGAGGAAACCAGGAAAGCCAACACTTTATCATCATTTAAAACTCTAATAAGAGTGCAGGAATAGACATAAACCATAGATAAAGGTAGGGCGCAATAATCGTCTGTATAGAAGGAGCGTCTGTAACAGATAAGGAGATAAGATTAAGAAATGACTAATTTATTTGTTCTGGTATATTGATTAAAAACTTTATTATTGAATAAAAGAAATGTTCACATTTTAAATTGACAGTATCTTTAAATCAGTTTATTCCAACGTCTCTCCATCATTTAAGAATAAACTGGACGTTAGAATTAATAAATATTTATATTTAACGTGAATTTAGAGCTGTGATAAATGTCTCCAAATAATTTTCTTTATTGTAACAATTTATTTTACAAATCAACAGATTTAACAATTTCAACTGAGCTGAATCGTAGGATGAAAGGATTACACCAAAAGATTGGTCATGATAAGCCAGGGACTCCATATCAGGTTATTGACATGTACTTGTAGCCCAACTAAAATCTTTTTCAATAGATAAACCACACGAAATATTTTATGAATTTCTTTGTAACATAAAATTATATATTAAGAAAATTGAAACAAAATTGATGATAAAAATTGACTTAGCCTAAAACGACCCACATCGTTCGTATTTAAGGACCCTCGGGGAATAATAACATGTTAGAGATTGTGACTCGATGATAGTGGAGCGAAACGTTTGAGCGATTCACAATAAACCAATTCAAGTTTACTTAGTTGATGAAGTGAACTGACTCTCAGAAAGGTGGGGCCGCGGGTGGGGGTGGGGGTGACTGGCGAATGTCAGTCGGGCCCAGGAATATTTTTTGTCCCACTACAGAGGTCTGCAGCTTGTGACGGTAAGTACCTGGTATTTTTTTGTCTCACTACAGAGGTCTGCAGCTTGTGACGGTAAGTACCTGGTATTTTTTGTCTCACTACAGAGGTCTGCAGCTTGTGACGGTAAGTACCTGGTATTTTTGTAATAAGGATCTGATGATAAGTGTCTGATCTGTTACAGAGCTGTTTTGTTAGTATCCTCATTGTTAGGTCCCTGGTATTAGCTCGGTGTCAAGGTATGAGAATCACTGTCAATGAATGTTTCTGAGTTGTTGATGAGTTGGCAATGAGTTTTGTGAGTTGTTGTGAGATTGTTTGAACGGTGTTCAGAGACTGACTGGTGAAAGGTCAGACAATGACCGGAGAGTGCGCGCAAAGGTATATATAGTGTGGGTCTGTGTAGTGTGTAGGGAGAGAAAAGAGAGACGAGCGTGAGACGTGAGGAGAAACATACGAGAGACTTGTAACGTCTGAGTGTTATCGAGATTTGCTCGAACACTAGAGCCTGTATGCCTGTGCCGTGAGATCTCGAACGCTGTATACTGTGATGTCTCGATGGCTGTAGGAAGGATTTTACGTGCATTTATAGTTCAATAAAGAACATCTTATATTCGACAAAAGTCTGTCTTTATTTTTAAGATAGTTCCAGAACCCAGTACGCAACACTCGGTGTACGTGTGTAATCTGTTGGCAATGAAAATGAATATTCTTGTAGTTTGTATTTACTAATAGTAATAATTTTTAATTTATATGGCGTTCTACCACAGAAAGTAGCTTGTCCCACAGCACTTCACATAAAAATATTTACCCTCATACAATAATTAATGCATTCAATGTAAAACATAGATATCACAACTAAAGCATATAACGACATTACAGTGTACCTCACCTACGTTTCTTATTTCTCATTTAACAGTGAATTTTTCCTATTTAGTGAGTGGTAGGAGGCACGGATCCTCTAGAGCGTGTTTGTGTAGGAACTATTAGAGTTGTTTCCCATTCGACCAGAATCTCTCCAGCCCCCCCCTCCTACTCCAACTTCTTGTGACTTTCAGATGTATGTTTATGGGTGTGTAGTTCAACTCCGTCAGTTTTGATGAGTTCTGATTGGACGAGGTCTTCCCCATGTGCCTTTTTTGTCAAAATAGAATTGACTACTTCTGACACTTTATCGAAATTCGGATAACTGGTCCTCAATGTGGTGCTTGTTTCTTATTATCATCGAGTCCATTGTTAGAATGTATTGTTCCCTCAAACATTCACCCCAATTCTCTATCTCTTTACTTTTGTCCACTATCGTCACTAATGGGCGGCCATTGATCACTCAATGGTCGTCTTTGTGCTCATATGTCGACTGAATCAAAAGAAGTACCTGGACCCGGCCTACTGAAGTTGTAAAGACAATCATTTTACTCATAATAGCAGTTTACTCAAATCTCTTAAATCACGTCTTCCGGTCTATAAACCCCGCCTAATGTAATAATAATCATTTAAGCCAGTGGTTCCCAGCCTTTTTTGGGTGGCGGGTCGCTAGTGAGATGAGACTTATAAGAGTCATGTGCCCCGCGACATTCATGCCATTTAAATAAGTCATTTTCAATTTTTAAAAATTACAAAATATGGCGACCTCAGAAAACCTGTCGCGACAATGAACTTTGACAACGAAAAGAATTGAGAATATATACTTTGAATCAAGTGGGATTAAAATCTATTTTGTGGATCTTTTTAAAATGGTTTGATATTCCTGGATCCAAACTTCTGGTTCCTGCATTCTTCATTCTAAAATACAAAGAAGGTATATTCCCCTTTAACGGTCCGAATGGCAAGGGCAAACACATTATTTTATTATTTTCCCAAGTCGCCAGAATAAATCATATCCACTAATAATGTTTGACTTACCTTCCCTTTGTTTATGGCTATGTTTCTTTATAATTTGTTTTTTTTTAATCCTTTATATATATTAACTCGTGGTGTCTGATTGTTTCATTGTTGGCCGAAAAAAAACTTTGGATCGATTTTAACCTCCGTGTGCTGGCGAGCTGAAATTTTGCAGGCAGATTCGTGCTAACGATAAAAATCAAAATTTTAGAACAATTGAATGTAATGTAATTAAATAAATGATATTTTTAAAGATATATATATAGTCTATATCTCAATGTTGCATGTTAGTTTTTGTGCTAGGGTGTCACTGTGCGTAGTATATTGAACCACCTTTTTATTATTTTCTTGTGCGGTGCATATTATATTGACTTATGCCCTTCTTATTTTACTGAACTTTGGGCGGTCTACTTACCCATTCGTCAGCTACGCTCATCTGCAGACACACGCATTTTCTTTGTTTCTAATAGACACGAACTAAAATATTTGGCGAAAGGTCGTTCTCTTTTTTTGCAGTTAATAATAGAATTCTCTACCCAGGAGCGGCGTTTGGGGGTGGCAACTGGGGCGACTGCCCCAGGCCCCGCGCTTAGGTAGGCCCCGCGTTTCGGTCCTGTACATGTCTTGTCCTGGTTAATAGCCTATACATGTAGAACCAAAGAGTGTATGGTAGAACGTATGCTGGAAACGATTTTAAAGAAATGAAAGAGGCACTCTTGTAATCCTTTTTTGAAGGTCAAATTCCGTAGCGTAGCTCTAGACGTCTTTGAAAGCATTACATCGTTGTTTATAGACCAGAGAAAATAATGAACTTGTAATAATTTAATAAAAAGGTTACCCGCGGTATTAAAATTACACAATAATCAAGATATTTCATATTTTTAAATACCATAGCATACTGGTGCTTAGCGATCTTTACTAGTACTCTGGCCCCGCGGGGTCATTGCTGGCACTAGGCCCCGCGCTTACATAACGCCGCCGTCTCTACCCATTACAAATCCGTAGCATTCAAACAACCAAGTCCTTCAAGACTTCACTTAATACACATGTTTTCAAAATGTATTTTCAAAATTAATGAAACACCTTTTCTTTTTATGATTAACGGAGGTTTAGTTTTTTTTTTAATTTTTAATTATTTTTTTTTTAAATGTACAATTATGGTATGAATGCTAATTTATTATTTATATGTATGTTACCACCTTCATGTAAAGCGCTGTGAGCCCAGTTTCCTACTGGGACACAGCGCTATGTAAAGTGTCTATTTATTATTATTAAACTTTGCTGTCCACGTTGTTTTAGTTCTGTTGACATTTTGCTTGGTGGCTAAACTTTCACGGTGAATAAAACAGTGGGTTAACTTGCATTCTGGCGCTAATTCTATAATCTTGTTGACAACTTCAGGACGTCCTTCAGACATGGCCGCCGCGCCCTCCGTACACACACCAACACAACATTTAAATTCTGTTTGACATTTGACAACAATGTAATGGTGAATGGCATTGAATATAGCAGAACTAGTTGTGTTAGTTGGTAATGAAGTAGAACAGAAATTACTCTTCCTTCGGGTCATCATGAATCATCATTATAGCATAATGTATTGATATCAACGCCGTGGTCTGTCAATTTTATACATTCTCTTAAAGGTTCTCAAACTTAATGAAAACTTGAGGATGATTTCTTTTTCGTTTCTCGATAAATTCCGCGGACCGGCAGCTGATAGTCCAGGGACCGGGACACTTTGAGATGCACTGATCTAGAATGATAATTAAGGGGGTTTTCCCGCTTTGTGAATATTTATGTTAGATTTTTGCGTGGTGCGCATTAAATTGACACACTCTTGGTGTGATGTAGCATGAGCGGATATGAAGTCATTTTTTGTTTAAGAATTACTTATTTGAATCGACTTTTAATGTAATCTAGACTGAATTACTTTGATAAAAATATTGGAAATTCTTTGTTGGAAATAGCGTTTAAATACTCATTTGAGTTTTAATTACTTGTTTTCTTATACAAATATTTAAACGTGCGGTGGCGTAAGAGTTTATCCTGATCAAAATAATAACAATGTTGTTGGTCTTGATAATGTCTCGTCTGTTGTGATAAGTCTGTGACTTATCCAGACATGAGTTACAGTATAACGTCGGGAAATTCGATACACACAGTCGAGTATTTTTTTAAAAACCTGAAATGAGAAATCTGATCGGAGGCGCATTGAAACTTGTACATAAACAACGCCTTGACACGACATCAACATTCAATCTAAATATAGCTGGCCACACAGCGCAGTATCCACTAGCCAGGTAAGATTCGCAGTGGACTAGAGAAGGGGTCTGCAACCTGCCGCCCGTGGGGCACACAGAGCAGTATCCACTAGCCAGGTAAGATTCGCAGTGGACTAGAGAAGGGGTCGGCCACCTGCCGCCCGTGGGTCATATGCGGCTCTTTCCATGTCAAGTCTCTCCAGTTCCATGCGCAAATATACATAATCATATTTCTTTATTTTCAAAACTCATGTTAGTGACTATTAAAAAATAGAGAAATTTTGGAATTGGTAAATTTTGGCTCTTCCGTCTCAAAAGTTTGCGACCCCTGGGCTAGAGAAATATTCGCATACATTATAACACCGAACTGAGAATCACTGGAACAATAATATTTGGCTCTGTTTATATGTGATCTTGTCTTTTTGAGAATCGAGAAGTTATGGTTATGTAATACACCACAGATAGTCATATGGATAAAAACACGTTTTGTATTCCGTATGCAAGAACAAACACATAAGAATGCTCTTTCTTCCCGTCCGGAATTCGGGCGTGGAATGGGTTACCTGAAGAAACCAGGTAAAACTCTAATACAAATGCAAGACTGGACACAAATCATGAATAAGCGTAGAACGCAATAATCTTCTGTATAGAAGGGTTGTCTGTAATAGAAAGGATACGGTAAGAAAAGATATCTAATACAATCCAAGGCGTCACTTGGGTTGGTGGCACCCGGGGCGGTAGCTCATGGTGTCACCCCCTCACGACTTACCTTATAGATCTCCCCCGAGTCCTCCAGTGCTAAATAACGAGAACATACAGAATTTTACATTTTGGTGTCACCCCTAGGGGGGTGTCACCTAGGGCGGTCCGCCCCCACCACACCCCCTAGTGGCGCCACTGAATACCATTATCAATCACTTTGTAAATTAGGAGCCTTATGTTTTAACTTGTTTTGTTCTCACCCTTGACACAAAGCCGAGTAAATTCTCCCCCCTTTTCTGCCACATGATCATGTAGTAACATATTCAGTAATTAGACACCCTATGAACATCTAATACCGCCCCCCCCCCCTTTTTTTTACCGCTTGTTTACGTATTGTACTGTGCTGTTGGCTGTGTGTCGCCCGGGGAAATATCTGTCCACCTCCCCTCCACCTCTCTACCCCTCTGTTTATTTAGTCGTCCATTGTGGACATCGATATTTCCACCCCCACCCCCCAACCAAACCACCAACCCCCATTTACCGGGAAAATAAACAAAGCAGTTCTGAAAAAAAATGTCACCCTGACCTTCAAAATAACTTCTTACGGAACTGGTTCCAGGGACCGAGTCCCCTATTCCCTATCTGTTAAATTACACTGGTTTCTTTATGCCCCCCCCACCGCCCACGTCTACGCATAGCCATTTGTGTCTGGCAGATCAGGCCAAGGGCTCAGCCAGTTATTTAAACTAAAAAATTGCATCGATGACATACTTCTGTGTCTCAGTGTGTATCTGTGTGTGTGTGTGAGGTGTCTGTGTGTGGGGGGGGGGGGGGGGCGATGTCGAGTGTGTATGTATGTGCATGTGTGTGCGAGTGGTAGGATTTTAAATGATAGATAGAGCGACGTACATTTGTTTATTTAACTGAGCCATATTTTTTTTTAAAGAGGGGGCGGGGACATAAGTATGAATTATTTATTTAAACCCACTCCAAGTGGCGCATGTCATACAGATATGAGTCACATAGTAGAAGATGATTGTTTCATAACATGTCACACTGACAGAATGTCACAGGCATGTCATACACATATGAGTCACATAGTAGATGATTGTTTTACAACACGTCACACTGACAGAATGTCACAGGCATGTCATACAGATATGAGTCACATAGTAGAAGATGATTGTTTTATAACATGTCACACTGACAGAATGTCACAGGCATGTCATACACATATGAGTCACATAGTAGAAGATTATTGTTTTATAACATGTCACACTGACAGAATGTCACAGGCATGTCATACACATATGAGTCACAGAGTAGAAGATGATTGTTTTATAACATGTCAAACTGACAGAATGTAATTTAAAGTTTGAAAAAAGCATGTCACAGACTGAGCTGTCACACACTGAGGTGTCACACCCTGAGCTATCACACACTGAGGTGTCACAGATAAAGGTATCACAGATAAAGGTGTGACACATAAAGGTGTCACACATAAAGGTGTCAAACATAAAGGTGTCAAACATAAAGGTGTCACACATAAAGGTGTCACAGATAAAGGTGCCACAGATAAAGGTGTCACACATAAAGATGTCACAGATAAAGGTGTCACACATAAAGATGTCACAGATAAAGATGTCACACATAAAGATGTCACAGATAAAGGTGTCACACATAAAGATGTCACAGATAAAAGTGTCACACATAAAGATGTCACAGATAAAAGTGTCACAGATAAAGGTGTCAAACATAAAGGTGTCAAACATAAAGGTGTCAAACATAAAGGTGTCACACATAAAGGTGTCGCACATAAAGGTGTCGCAGATAAAGGTGTCGCACATAAAGGTGTCGCACATAAAGGTGTCGCACATAAAGGTGTCACAGATTAAGGTGTCACAGATTAAGGTGTCACAGATTAAGGTGTCACAGATTAAGGTGTCACAGATTAAGGCAGTGGCGTCGCTAGGTGGGTGCGGAGGGGGCGGGCCGCCCCGGGTGACACCATCAGGGGGGTGACACCAGACCATAAAATTCTATATATTCCCGTTATTTGGCACTGGAAAACACGGAGGAGTTCTATGGATTAAATCATGAGGGGGTGACACCATGAGCTACCGCCACGGGTGACACCAACCCTAGTGACGCCTCTGGATAAAGGTGTCACAGATAAAGGTGTCACAGATAAAGGTGTCACAGGTTAAGGTGTCACAGGTTAAGGTGCCACAGATAAAGGTGCCACAGATAAAGGTGCCACAGATTAAGGTGCCACAGATTAAGGTGTCACAGATTAAGGTGTCACAGATTAAGGTGTCACAGATTAAGGTGTCACAGATTAAGGTGTCACAGATAAAGGTTTCGCAGATAAAGGTGTCACAGATATAGATATATATACATATGTCACATATACAGATGACCAGTTACTCAAAAGGGTGTGGTATTCATAGAGTATAGATATCACATTCATAGCTGTAACCGACCAGATGCAGCAATCTCAGAAACTACTGTCACATAAATAGCTTTCACATGCATCGACGACACGTTCGTGGCTGTCACTGGCATTACTCATCACTGTCACAAATATAGCTGTCACAAACATAGCTGTCACGATTTCTTTACCTCCCCAGCCCACCCCCCTCAGTCAACTTCTAAGGATCCCCCCCCCCCCACCAACGGACATGTAGGTCAGGTTTGAACCAGGAAGCTCCTCTCATTTCTATACGTCTTCGCTCTGCCATTTATTTCAAAGGGAGATAACTGCAATGTCAGGCAGATGGGCCTTGCGGTGGCGTCACTATTGGGGTGCGAGGGGTGCGGACCGCACAGGGAGACACCATCACAAGGTGTGACAAAAAAAGTGTAAAATTATGTCTGTTCACGCTATTTTACACTGGCAGACTCGGAGAAGGTCTATGGGGTCAGTCGTGAGGGAGTGACACCATGAGCTACCGCACTGGGTGACATCAATCACAGTGACGCCTCTGGGGCCAAGCGTTGTCTTACGCTAGGCCTGGACTTCGTACACTATTATGATTAAACAACCCGTAAAAAGAAAACAAAAAAAAATGACCATAAATCCTTTATATAAAAGACAACTAAAAGTATTGATTACGTTCAATATAATACGCACCGCGGGACAGACTAGGGCACCATTCACAAAGTACGTCACGCTATTTTTGACCATTTTAACCCCCTCCCCCTGTCAAAAACTGTTAAAAATCTTGGCCACCCCCCCGCACCCGAAAATACGCCACATTTTCGTACAAAAGTATAGTTTTTATTAACAAAATAATTAAAATGTAACATAAAATACCGTGACGTCACATATGGCTGGACACCCTCCTCCCCCCTGTCACAAACTGTCACACTTTCTTACACCCCGTCCCCACCCCCCTGCAGCGTGACGTACTTTATGGACGGCACCTGGAATAAACGTTTAGAGATCGGGAAAATACTATAAAAGTATGTTGAATATAATACGCACAGCTTGAAGTATTGTAAGTATAATACGTATAATACGTACCGTGCGACAGACTAGCATGAACATTTAGTGTCAATTTACCTAGATAGAGTCCAAAACCAAGCTCTAAGACTGGTTTGTGGGGCGTTACGTACTACACCCAACGCCGCGGTAGAAATCTTGGCAAATGTGGAACCGCTCAAAGTACGGCGAGAGAAAGCAATACTAACTACGGTGGAAAGATACCGTAGAATGGATCGTAACGAACCCTGTTTTCAGATGCAAGACAGATGGGTAAAACGCACACGACTGAAACGACCCTCCTTTATGGATGTGGTCAACGAGCTCGAGGTTTCAGTTAAATTACCCAAAAGCAGGGAAAAAATATCCATGATCCCGGCGAGGGGACCTCAGGAAAGCTACTCTCCGCCCGATCTACGTTTGTCACTGGCAAGTGCCGCGGTGGGGAAAAATAGTCCAGTTGAGCTTCAGCACGAAGAAGCACTAAGGACTATCGAAGCCTACGGTACAGGCGTAGTAAGAGTCTATGCAGACGCCTCATGCTTCACAGATGGACGAAGTGGGTACGGTGCACTAATTGAATACCCTGCTGGAGGTCCAGAAGTAACAGAACTGTCTGGACCATGTGGAAGACTAGCTTCAAGCGGGGATGCTGAACTAGAGGCAATCCACAAGGGTGTGAAAGAAGTGCGCCTACGCCTATGTAGACGAAAGAGTTTTCCAACAGTCGTAGTCTTCACCGACTCGAGATCCTCCTTGGAACTCTTGGGTCGGAGCTCTATGGAGACGAAAACTATCGATGCTGTACTAGAGATCGTTAACTACATTAGATCTCGCGGGGGCATGGTTGTCCTGCAGTACATTATAGGCCACGCAAAGATACCACAGCAAGAAAAGGCAAACTTGCTGGCACAACAGGGTGCTGCCCAGCCCCAAATCGAACGCCCAATGACCCAGTTGGGGGTAAAATTGTGGCTAAAAGACCATTTCACGGGAAAATGGCTAAAAGGTTGGGAAAATGGTGACACGGCACGAACGCTTTACGATAAAATGCCGCGACCGCGCAAGCGAGATCCCTGGTGGAAACTGCCTCGTAGCTGCAGATGAGGACTGGACACTGTCCAACAAACAGTTACTTTCACAGGCTAGACAAAAACAGGGAACCCGGCTGCCGTTTATGTGGTATGGCCGAGGAGACAGTGGCACACCTGCTGACCGATTGTTCTGCGGCAATTGGGGACGCTGTGAGGTCAGGCAGCCATTGCACTGCGGAAGAATATCTCCATGGCGACGCCCTTATGTTGAGGCTCGCCGTTGGTATTGTAGGCCGGGTTATAAGAGTCTGAAAGGACTCAACCCTCCAATGAGAATGTCACATATTTAGTGTCAATTTACATGCTACATAGAGATGCATAGAGGAAAGCTAAAAACTCATTAGTTAATGAGTTAATTAGTTATTATTAATTTTGGTAGAATGCATTGCTAGGTAACAAAAATACATGTGCAAAATTTCAGCTCGATAGGATCCTGGGAATTGGGTCTTTTTTTTTTTCTCTTTTTTTTCCGCAGGACCTTGACAGACAAGAGGGTGAAGTTAATATAAGGGATTTAATTTTTTTTAAAAACCGTAAAAACAAAGTTTTTGACTATAAATCCCTTATATCTGAGACATAACTAATAGTATTGATTATTTTATATAATACGCACCGCGCGACGGACTAGCATAAACATTTACAGCTCGGGTCTAGTGAAAATATTGTTAAAGAATGTTAAATATAATACGCACTGCACTGCGCGACAGGAAAATATTAAATATAAATGGACGGAAAACATGTAGCCTAAACAGGGTATGAGTTATAGCCTGACAGGATGTAACTAAACAGCGTTGTTTTGTTACGTCTAGTCAGGCTAACTGTTTTCATGTTTAAATGTTTTCCATTTTCTTATTTATAAGCCTGATTGTAGTCTCATCCCCCATTTTGTTCAATATAATACGCACCGAGCGACAGTATAGCACAAACATGTACTTGCTACATAGAGATAAAGTAAAAATTCATTAATTTAATTACGGTACACTTGGTCGATCTGAAATTTCGATACAATGCATTGTTAAGTGGTTCATTTTTTACTTTTGTTTTTCCCCAGGACCACGAAAGACAGAGAAACAAAGATCACGAAAAGCCGGTGAAATTAATCTAAGGGATTTTAAAACTGCTCTAGTTGTCATAAATCATTGCTCCGATTTCATTTTTTCTTACCTCATCGTGTAGCTGGTAGCTAAACCATTCGCTTCGAAATATTATTACGACGCGCAATTAGTAGCGTAGCAAGGGTTGGTACCAATGCCTGGTGAAGGGCTAGTCGAAAATACCCACCGTCCCCCATTTTTTTTTTGCAACGTTACTGTTGTTGGACGTGATCGAAAAGTACCATCATATCTAGGTTTTGTGGTAGTTTTGTGAATACCTATCCATTCCCTACGCCGCTGTCACAACCTTTCCACCCAACTACGCACCAAAAGTTGGGTGAACACCCATCTGTATACCTCCCCTTGTGTTCTTGCGTCTCTTCACCGGTGACTATCAATGATCAGTGTTATTGGGTGTTCTCTTATCCCCCGTTGAACGGGTTTATTTTGGAGCTGCACACCACAGTGCCCCGGCAGGGGGGACAGATGCCTTACAATCACGAACCATAACCGACGTGACGAAATATGAGTGGATCTTATTAACATTCTTTGAACAAGATGTCAATATCGCGGTTTTTAGCTTCGGCTGTGAAAACAGCAGTTTAAGAAGAAGGAAGTTCTATGATTCTTGGTAATAAAGAGCCGAATTGAAGAAATTTGAGCCGACAGGACAAGCTGTTAGTGTGCATAAATAGGCAGACGGTGTCAGTGATTCGAAAACATGCCAGGATTATGATTTGCTTGGCAAACATTTCTTCAAGTCGTATGCTGCATGGCTACTTTAAGTACACATCTGAGACTCTCGCAACGGCGCTAAGAAGTCAAAGTTTTTAACGTTTGAGACCGCACTTGCCCGTCATACGAGAATTTTATTTCATTGATTTTTTCAAGTAACGGCCGCTTTGCATTCAGGTCTCAGCCTACAGATATTCCACATAAACGGACAGGTAAGTCGATGGCATGGCCTACCTGTACTTTCCTGACCTGATTCTTCCAAGTCTCTCCACCCATTTCTACCGCCCCCCTCCCATAATCTTTCTGTTTCTCTCTGTCAACTCTCTACTACCTTCTTCCTTTCTGGTGTCATCTATAACTTTAGCCCCTGCTTAGACTTGGTAAATAGACACACAAACATCTGGTCAATGTTAATATTAGGGCTGTTAACGATTAATTTACAATTATTCGTTATCTTTTGAAAAAATTAACGATTAGTTAATCGATAATTTTGATAAACGCCAAAATTGAAATTTATGGTGTCATTAGTAACATTTATTAAACGTACTCGTCGAAAATCAAAATAACAGTGGAATGTCTCCTTTATATGTCATCTTGTTAACCAACAACGCAAACAGACATGTGTATTGACATTATTTGCATGGTTCAAGTGATAAGCGGGTCTTATTGACAACAACCAACCGGGCTGGACAAGCTTTGACATTGACATAGCTTTACATTGTCTCAGCTGAAGTTTCTGATACTGTAGTGGATGTTTGGTTTGTAGGTGAAATATAAGCGAAGTGTTAGAAACGTGGTAGCAATGTTCCCTTTCAGCGGCGCGGCTGCGCAGATATTTGACCGATGCCACGCAGGAGTTTAGAATCACCGCGCAGTTTAATTGTTATTAAACTTTGCACACGGACCAACGAAACTTAGAGGGAACACTGCATGGTACGCAAACGATTTCTCTAAAAGGAAACAATAACTCTAATGAACATTTTGAACATTCACGTCAGTCTACAGTTAAAAACCAAAATATTCGTGTAATCGTATGGAAATTAGTTTATGTTATCCGCCGAAATATTTTTACTTTTTGACCTACAGTACATTTATCAGTGGTGGGCAAATTAATCGTTAAAAATTTTTAATCGTTAAAAATTTTAAACGATTAATCGATGAATTAAACGTTAATTTCCGCAGCCCTTATAGTTAATATATTTCATTCAATATTCAAATAATGTAACATGTATCGACTTCAAGCCTTCGCAGCCTAACAAACCACATAGAATAGACTTCATGGTTCTTAAACTTAAAGAGTACAAAACTGTAGTTCATTCATTGATCGTTCATTCTGTACTTTGTAGCAGATTTTAATTTTGAATTTATGGACCTATAACATTTCCAAAGCTTCCATGTGGCCCAGAGCAACACGTTGGAGCCAAGCGTAGGACGCAATAACCTTCTGTAACAGATAAGATAAGATAAGATGAGCAAACAAGCAGTTTTGTTATCTATTCACCATACCAACTCTTCAGTTACCCCCTCTCCCTCAAACTCGCCCCTCTCATGGCACTGCTCTCTCACTGAGGGTATTGTCTAATACAAACACGGTGAAAGAAAAGAAAATCTAATCAAATACTGGCCTAGACTCTTACCATTTACTGGCCTAGACTCTAACAATATACTGACCTAGACTCTAACCATATACTGACCTACACTCTAACTATATACTGGCCTAGACTCTAACAATATACTGACCTACACTCTAACTATATACTGGCCTAGACTCTAACAATATACTGACCTAGACTCTAACTATATACTGGCCTAGACTTTAACTATATACTGGCCTAGACTCTAACTATATACTGACCAAGACTAACTATATACTGGCCTAGACTCTAACAATATACTGACCTAGACTCTAACTATATACTGGCCTAGACTTTAACTATATACTGGCCTAGACTCTAACTATATACTGACCTAGACTCTAACTATATACTGGCCTAGACTCTAACTATATACTGACCTAGACTCTAACCATATACTGGCCTAGACTCTAACTATATACTGACCTAGACTCTAACCATATACTGGCCTAGACTCTAACTTTATACTGGCCTAGGCTCTAACTATATACTGACCAAGACTAACTATATACTGGCCTAGACTCTAACTATATACTGGTCTAGACTCTAACTATATACTGGCCTAGACTTTAACTATATACTGGCCTAGACTCTAACCCTATACTGGCCTAGACTCTAACTGTACTATATACTGGCCTAGACTCCAACTATATACTGACCTAGACTCTAAACATATACTGGCCTAGACTCTAACATTATACTTACTTAGACTCTAACTATATACTGGCCTAGACTCTAACATTATACTTACCTAGACTCTAACTATATACTGGCCTAGACTCTAACAATATACTGACCTACACTCTAACTATATACTGGCCTAGTCTCTAACAATATACTGGCCTAGACTTTAACTATATAAACTGGACTAGAGCACAGGTACTGATAAAATGTCTATTTTCTTTCCTGTATAACACTTATCGTCTTATTTGTTATACAAGACTTGTAATTGTAATTCATTTTGATCGATAGACATAAGCTAAATAATCAAATAAAAGCTGCTACCAAGGCAGGTGTATTGACCAACTATTGAAACAAGACGTGTTTAAGGATTTACTTCGTATTGTGTCTTCTGTTATAAGTCATAAACATGATCTCTTACATGCTTGTACCGCGGGTCTTTTTGTTTGGAATGCTCTCCACTTCTTATCACTCTATCTTATCACCCTGCCCCACCTCTCCCACTCTCTCTCTCTCTCTCTCTCTCTCTCTCTCTTAAACACGTCCATAGGTGGCATAGTGTTTACTGATCATGAAACATTTTTTTTTTTTTGTGGCAAACATTTTCATGAGACTTTAAATAATCAAAACAAAGCTCTAGCTGCGTGTCACTTCAAGAAGGCGAATGTATTTTTGACGCTGCAGGTCTCTAGTTGAAACACAATTAGAAGGCTAATAAACTGAATCTATATCTAAAAAAAGGTCATCATTGGTCAAACTGATTTGGAAGGAAAATTTCAACGCCAGGTGGCTGTTCTTAGAGTGCTTCAATGATCAGAGCTTTCAGTTAGTGGTTAATCAGTCCTTTCAGTTAGTGGGTAGTCAGTCCTTTCAGTTAATGGTTAGTCAGTCCTATCAGTTAGTGGTTAGTCAGTCCTTTCAGATAGTGGTTAGTCAGTCCTATCAGTTAGTGGTTAGTCAGTCCTTTCAGATAGTGGTTAGTCAGTGCTATCAGTTAGTGGTTAGTCAGTATTTTCAGTTTGTGGTTAGTCATTCCTTTCAGTTTGTAGTTAATCATTCCTATCACTTAGTGGCTTGTCAGTCCTATCAGTTAGTGGTTAGTCAGCCCTTTCAGTTGGTGGGTAGTAAGTTATTTCAGTTAGTGGTTAGTCAGCCCTTTCAGTTGGTGGTTAGTCAGAAATTTCAGTTAGGGGTTAGTCATTCCTTTCAAGTTAGTGTTTAGCACTCAACTATTATACCACCGACTGTTTCAAGAAGTCCAACGCTATAATCACCAGTAACCCCAGTCGCTTCATGTCATGATGTCCTTTTTCTAATTGACTCCTGACTGCTGCCATCGGTTCTACCCAGACATTCTTGTGTAAGCTTATTTTAGTGTTAGGGATACATCGAAAGAGCATTGAATTTGAATATTTTCGAAGAAAAATTCATCGGACCGATGAGAGCTGGGTGGGATGGGTGGCTGCTTCTAATGTATAAATAAAACGAATGGGTTAACACGTCCTACACATAAATGTTTTAATCACAGTCATACTGGTGTGTTAGGATGTGAGGGGGTGTTGGGGTTAGGGGAAGGGGGCCGGGTTTCCCCATGTGTGTCAAAGCTGTCAGTCACGACTCTGGGTGTCATAGGGTTTCTACGTTTGACGAGACACTCGGTTTGTTTAGAGAACGCGTGACTTGCTGACTTCCAGGATACGTTGTAAAACAAAATCCGCGACATTGTTTGTTGACTTCCTTGTTGGGATTTTGTGGTGGTAAGGGGAGATAAGACGTTCGTCCACCGCTGTCATAGCCTCCCCTGATTCGTTTGTTGGTACAGGTAAGTGGACAGGTGAGGTCCGCGGTGAGGTGTGGCAGTGATGTAGACGGGTAAATCCATTGCAAAGTTGTCTGGCGTGTCCAAAGCTGCAATAACTCTGGCGACTGCCCGTGAAATTGATATAAAATTATAAAATATCTTATCATTCTTTGCCATTGAGAACATACATTTTAAAAACCCGTAATTTTTTATTTTTTTTTACTATAAATCCTTTATCTATGAGACATAATTATAAGGATGTTCATTATAATACGCAGGGGAAAACAATCCGAAAGTACAAAATTCTAGTTATATCTCGTAAAACGTGTTTAATACAATGCGCACCGATCGTAAATATATATTTTAAAAAAGTGTTTTCAATGTAATGCGCACCTTATTGCGTGACAGGAAAGGTTGTTGAACAGAATACGCACCACGACACTCTATCTCTAAAATTAACGTGATAAATAGAGATTTTAAAAAAATAATTAAAAACTCATTAATTCAATTATAGAACATTCGATTATCTGAAATTTTGAGACGCAATTTTTATCATCGGCACGAGTCTGCCTGCAAAATTTCAGCTCACTGGGTTAAGAGGAAATGGGTTAAAAATCGATCCAAAGTTTTTTCGGCACGCACGCACGGCTCAGAAACCACAAGTTAATATAAAGTATTAAATAAAATACCCAGGGCATATGTTTATTTGTTTTTAAATTAGTGTTATCTTCAAGGAGGCATTCATATCAATGTAGGTTGGAGCAGGGTTGAGAGCACGTAATTTATAAGACAGCTCAATAATGTTTTACAAATATGATTGTGAGTCAAACGAAAAGTTATTAGCATATCAAATATCCAAGCTTCCAAATTTTTATCTTATAAGCTTTCGTATTACATACTTTGTCTTGCTATATTCCTTTAAATTTCTTTTAACTCCTCAGTTTCGTATTACCGTATTTCCTTTGGTTAACTTAATTGTTGAGACCTTCGGGTGAAGATAAAACCCAAAACTACAATCTAAATGTCACTTACTCCTTATTTGTTTTGTTCAAGTTATGTATAAAAAAAGTGAACGTCGATTAGACAAAAGTGAGTTGGTCTATAGACTACAAACTTGGACTTGTAGTTTCTCTGGTCTGTCCTAACACAGGTGTCTGCCGTAACACAGGTGTCTGTACTAACACAGGTGTCTGTCCTAACACAGGTGTCTGTCCTAACACAGGTGTCTGCCCTAACACAGGTGTCTGTCCTAACACAGGTGTCTGTCCTAACACAGGTGTCTGCCCTAACACAGGTGTCTGTCCTAACATAGGTGTCTGCCCTAACACAGGTGTCTGTCCTAACACAGGTGTCTGTCCTAACACAGGTGTCTGCCCTAACACAGGTGTCTGTCCTAACACAGGTGTCTGTCCTAACACAGGTGTCTACCCTAACACAGGTGTCTGCCCTAACACAGGTGCCTGCCCTAACACAGGTGTCTGTCCTAACACAGGTGTCTGTCCTATTAGTCTCTGTGTCTTTCGTCTGTCCTATTAACTCAGGTGTATGTACTAACACATGTGTCTGTCCTAAAACAGATGTCTGTCCTAGTCTCTGTGTCTTTCGTCTGTCATAACACATGTGCCTGTCCTAATCTATGTGCAGGCACTTGTTGCCTTTCAGCAGTCAGATTTAAATATTGTTTCCAGCCATTGATTGGTTGAGGAGTGTGTAAATTAAAGCAGACGGATGAAAGGAGTTATAGACCCGGCCTTACGCGCTCAGGTTTTATATAAGAAGGAAATGGTTGGTGGGTGATGAATGGTGGTACATCAAAGGAAAGGTAACGACGCTTGGGGGCGAACTTTTCGTACGTTGATACATCCCACGCCCCCGCTCCCTTCCCCGTTCCCCGAGCAATTCACTCATCCAGGATATGACTTGTTCTCTCTCTCGGCCACTGGAAATATTTGACGTGTGAATCGATGGAACCTGATAAGAGATCGGGGGGAGATCGATCTCACGGGGAGGGGGGGTGGGTCATGTTACCTGTGGCGGGCAGGTAGCCTGTGCCGTGTTGACAGGTAGAGTTACTCTCGTCATGTCTCCTTAAGGACATAGAAGGCCTGTGTTACAACGTACCAACGCGTGTTCTCTTGGAATCAGTTATAATTTGTGATTTTTCAGCGTCTGCTCTATTTGATGTTATTGAAATAAAGACGTGTGGTCAGTTTGATGTTATTGAAATAAAGACGTGTGGTCAGTTTGAGTTATCATTGCATGGTGGTCAATTTTAGGCTATGACAATTATAATAGTTCCAGTCGTTTGTGGTAGGCTCGGTGATTTTAACATATTTTATTTACACGAGTTCCGCTTTAGATAAGAAAATCATTTACAAAAGTAATTGGAAAAGACGTAAACAGGGTAAAGGTTATCCCGACAGGACGTAACAAAACAGCTGTTTTGTTACGTCCTGTCGGGCTAACCCTTACCCTGTTTACGTCTTTTCCAATTACTTTTTAATAATCCTGATTGCAGTCTCACCCCTCATTTTGTTTACTAAGAAAATCATAACACTTATAACAGTGCTTTTTGTTCTAATCTATTAATAAATGTGACATCACGGTTTGTGTTCCTTTGAGTTCAAATGGATTTTATAACATGGGCTTGTGTTTTGTTTGTGTACTAGTTCAAGCACCGAAAAAAAAGTTTTCTAAGTAACCGTAAAAACTTAGTACAGGTATTAAGCTATTGATAAATCAGAAAATAATTTTAGATATGTAACAAATAAGTTCAACAAGAAAGAAATTGGTAAAGCTTTGTTAGGAAAAAACCCTGTCTACTACGTCAGAGCAATCGAATATTTAGAAGATCAAATAAGTGATTACATAAAAATCGATTACGCGTTAGGGGAAACACGAGGCGGAGAAGGAAAAACAAAAGGAGTAAAGAATTAAGAAATGGAGGCGAAGAAAATAATCGTGTCATCTGGGTCCGGGTCATGATTGATTTATGAGTTCGTCTAGCGGAAGGTGGGGAGGGGGGTACAGGAAACAGGGGCAACGTCACTGGACTCTTACCATTAAAGTGTTAAACAGAAAATACATGCTGAGACTTATGTCCTGAAAAAAAAAACACAATTTAGAAAATAATCGATTTGTTCTTGTGTTGGAAAGTACAACGACGGATTTTTTAAAATATTCACACGGCTTGATTTATTTTGTTCAGGAACATCTTTCAACTATTGTCTGGATGAACTAACTATGAACACACACACAGCGACTGATCTACGGTGATATCAAAGATAGAGCTACGGTGTGATCAAAGATTGACATACAGTGTGTTCAAAGATTGACCTGTCGTGTGATCAAAGATAGACTTGTCGTGTGACCGACTGACCCATTTGATTAAAGATCATGTTACGGAAAAAGAAAGCGACACGTCTCCGACCAGCTGCTGGACCGGACCAGGAGAAGAGGGACAGTTCCAGGCTGTCTCCAGCGGTCATCAACAACCCTGTCAATCAAGCGGCGGACTGGAGCCAAGACGCCTTCCCCTTACATGAGTTGGTCAGCAAATTCCCACTACCACAGGTCAGTGGATACTTAATTATTTGGTCCTGAAGACAATCTTCTAACATATGTATTTATATATAATAATAATTATAATAATAATAAATTGATAATTTATATAGCACTGTAACCCTGTATTAAAATATATTGTTGTTAATATTCGTTTTTATACGGTGCTTTCACCACACATAGAGATTTCCCCACCCTGTGAAATTGAAGTTTACAAAAAGAACAGGATGTCATTAGTGCATTGCTGTACAAAATGTTGTATCAGTAGATCTAATTACCATCAAAAGAATAGGAGGCCACTAGAATGGGGTGTAGCTATATTGAGAAGGGTGCCACCAGAGTAGGTGGCAAACATATCAGGGTTACACCACGGTTCTGGTGTCTGAATGAAGACAGATTTGTAGAGGGGAGGGGGCAGGATGTCCTCAACTGAACAGGATGCCCGGGGGGGGGGGACAAAGTTTTTCCAATGCCAACATTAAAAACACAATTACCATTTACTTCTGATATGTATTGGACTTCCGGACCGAAACTCGCAAAGATTTACCACGGAGCAGTTAAAGCTTTCTCTTTTTGGCATTTTATTTGAAAATGAAATGAAGAAATTTTTTAATAAAATAGTTCGTATCTTTAAGGTCCAGGAAGGTTAAGCTAGTGGAGTAGCTCCTTTGATAAGAGGGATAGTTGTGGTTTGAAGGTCAGTTGACATCATGATTTTAACGCACTGAGTGAAATCACTTGAATTGACGCATCTGATTATATTGTTATCACTGTTAATGGTTATCATTATTAATTAATTAGTATTTTGACACAACTGTTAAGTTTTAACAAAAATATTTCAATGTATAGTAAATTTATATAGTCTACTGCCATTGCCACTAGTATCGTTATGAATATTGTGCTGTATAAATTTGATGAAATCTTTAGTTTTATTGGTTTAGAATAGTTACATAAAAGTATATATTTTTTTAATTAGAGAGGAAAGTAAAATATTCTGAGTAAGGCATCATAAAACAGATGGAAGATGAAACAGATATTTAGTTGTTTGACAAATGATTTTAGCGCCCTGTTGCATCTTTTTTTTCACCATAACATTTAGCGCCCTGTTGTATAATAAACTTTGTGATGTCATAACAAACCAGCGATCCGATCATTTCAGATTGTTCGTTGTGCCAGCAGACTTGTGCCAGGTGAAGACAAAAACTTGCCAGTTAATGTCTATGTACCGATGCTACTGTGTGCAGGCCGGACAGCGAGGAAACTGCTGGCTAAACATGTCGGCCTTGAGACGCGGTCCTTCAGACTGACAGAGACTGAAGACACAATAGTCATTCCCTCTGACTATGAAGGCGAGTGGCATGAACTGTTGGCTCCGTGGCTTTAAGTTCCTTCTTGCACATCTGACATCTACTTTACTACCACTGCCTCACCCACAAATCTGTACTGTGTACAGCCAGACCATTCTTAAATCCCTTATATTAATCTCACCGTCTTGTCATGGGCTCGCGGTTGGTGGCGCAAAACAAAAGTAAAACACGTGACCCAACTTCCCGTGTTGCTATCAAGCTGAAATTGTTGCAAATTTACCTGTATCACCTAGTGATGCACTGTATTAATATTTCAGATCGATCGAATGTACTGTAATAAAAATTAATGTACTTTTGGTTAATCTCTATGAAACTCTATGAGAATAACGACTGATGTATTTTTTCTTAAAAAGAGTTTCCAGAAACTGTTTTCACCCTAAAATATTATTTATTTAGTCTTCTGATTTGCCTATTTAGCAGGCGGGATAAAAATAACTTGTCAACGTCAACTACATTTCATTTCAATAACATACTCCAGTGAAAACTAATTTAAAAAATATTTTTATTTCCATACATTTAATTTTCATTTGTTGAAACATACAAGTTTTTTTTATTTTAAATACCGTGTTATAATTATTATAATCTAATCTTGACATTGAATTAAGAACATCTGTCTCATAGTTGTACTTCGCTATTTACTTCCCCTGAGTGTTACCTCTTTACCGTAAAATGTGTCGCACCCGCACCATAAGATTCATTTATTAATTTCACGCCATTAAATTTCGTATAACTGTTTCTAAATAAATGACAAAAAAGGGTGTTAATGTTTTTAATTAAGTATAACCGATTCATCATCAGACTGATCGATAAGTTTTTAAAAAAAATTCTTTCACTATGCATGAAATCAACTTTTAAAAAAAAATAATAATATTAAGTTTACAATGACAATTTGATCGTATCTCACAACGACTTTACTTTCTACTAGAAAGTATACAGAATATAATTGTGTCCTGAGCTTACTCCCGCTGTTACAGATTAAATTTCCAACGTATTTCTAGTCTTGAATTTTTTAAAAATTTAAAAGTGTTTTAACTTTAAAAAATGAGAAGTTGACTAGAAATTAATAATAATGTTAAAAAATGTTTTAAACATGTGGCTGCAGTTAATCTAATATGGCACATTAATTAACTTACTTTATTAAATGACAATCATCATATAAAACACACTAAAGAAACAAGGAAGTCATGAAAAGTAATTAATATTAATGTTTAGGCAAATGTTAGGAAATATTTTATGATATGAAAGTTCCAAAATAGAAAGATATATTCTACCAGTCTACCAGATAAATTTATAGAATGGAAAATATTTAAAATCGCCATGAGTAAATGCATACCTAAAAGTATTTATAATCAGTGGCGTCACAAGGGGCTCGCTCTGGGGGCGGCCCGACCCGGGTGACAGTGGGTATGACACCACAATGTAAAATTATGTGTGGCCCCGTTATTTGGCACTGGAAGACTCAGACTTCATAGGAGTTCTATGGGTTAAGTCATGAGGGGGTGACGATATGAGGTACCGCCCAGGGTGACACCAACCCTAGAAACGCCTCTGTTTATAATATAGCCATAAATCTATTTAACTTAAAATTGTCACCGTTTTTTATGCAGGGCATTTTCTAAGACTCCAGGCCCGGACAACAAAAGATAAATCCGCAGTGCGTTCCTTGCTACAAATTGCACAGAGCCACACGCCTGCCTTCATCAACTTAACTCCCCTGACGTCCTTGACTGCCCCAAACCAGATATTGTCTCCCGATGACAGCACCTACAGTAATGGTGACAGTCGGGCGGAGAGCCAGGTTAGCAGCAGAGTTAGTAAATCTAGCAAGCCACAAAATCCTCTCAGTTTTGCTAACAAGGTTAGTGAAGCTCTTCATCTTCATAGTCCCCCCACCCCCAGTTATTTGAAATTAGCTGAATTACTTTTTTTAAAGAATGGAAGGGCAAATAATTGATTCCTATAAATATACATCCTAATATTTGAATTAATGGAACCCTAAAAAAAAAATTAAAAAAAAAAAAACAACCTACAAATAACCTATAAAAATGATGGCTAAAATATTTTTTGGAATTACATCTAGTCATAATTTAAATGTTCAATAAACAAATGTATGCTTACAATTGACAAAATGAGGGGTAGGATTTTCCTAATTGTATTTAGGAGGGACAGAAACCTACGTGATCTTCTGGTTCGCACCCGCCTCCCAACATCACCCAATCACCTGGGTACTATACCATGCGGCCGACCTCGGTGTAAGACATGTCCTTTTGTTGTGCAAGCCGAACAGATAAACTTCCCTAAGGGGCTATTTATGATTAAGGATGGTTTCACCTGCGCTAGCCGCAACGTTGTCTACACCATTGTGTGTAAGCGCTGTCCTTTGAAATACATAGGAGAGACGGGACGATCTTTGTCGTGCCGAATGTCTGAACATATTAGGGCGATTACACAAGATAAACAGTGTCCCGTCTCCCGTCACTTCAATGGACGCGACCATATGGGTGTCAAGGACCTGGCAGTCACTGCTATTGTCTCGTGCACAAACACACCCACGAGAGTCCAGATTGAAAACAGATTAATAGAAAGTCACGGTACCATTGCACCACATGGGATGAATATGGTCTTTTCTTTGTCCACCTAGGCGGTTGCCCCGCCCACTCTCTGCTTTCCTATATAAAATCACTCTGTCATCTCTCTGTTTCACTTCTTTTTGGATACTTTGGATTTCTCCGCAGCTAAGTTCCTTCATTTTTCATTTTTTAATTTTTATTTCTATTTTCGATTTGTTTGTGTCTTGTATGTTCGTTGATAAAGGCTCTTTGTCGAAACGTTCGCTGTTTTGTTACGTCCTGTCAGGCTAACCCTGACCTTGTTTACGTCTTTTCCATTGAATTTTTTACAATTGACATCATCATCAACATAAAAAAGGAAATGATTTATTTCAGAAATGCTCTCTGTCTCAACATCATTCATAAGAGATTCAAAAAAAAAAATTAAACTTCAGTGTTCATAGACAAACACCAAGTAATTTTATTGTTGTATGATTATGACATTTTAAAACTAAACATTAAAAGATTTTCAACCACTGCATATTTTCAGACCTTCCGCCATGATCCTGGTTGTGTTTTTGTAGTAACTGGTACCCAAAGGGGATTGGTCAAAGACAGAAAACGTCATCGTGAGGTCATCTTCCTGCAGTGCACCGACCAAGATGGGCAAGAAATTTTTATTAGCACTGACCAGGTTTGATGTTATTTTTATCAAAATTTTAAAAGATGAACATGCAACAACGTAAAACTTATATTTTAATTGTTATGGAATATACATGTAATAAATTTGAGATAAACCACCAAATAGTTTGTTTTCAGATTGTATAATCTTTCCATTTATCCATTTATCTACATACTATGCTTTATTGGACTTTGGAAATAATTTTGTGGTATCATTGAACAGTGCAATCCAAATTTTATATTTAAAAAATGCCATTGTTGGCTTCTAAGTTTCATCTTCTCCTATTACAATTTTAACATTTTTAATTTCCTTAGCCTGGGGAGTTTGTTGAGGTGGAGATTCCTCCCAATGGAGGGAGTAAACTGTCTGTCCTCCCACGCAGTCTGGTGGAGACCAAACGTTTTCCAGGCTTAGTTCGTTTTGTCTATGGCCACCGTCCACCCAGGCTGACTCCAAGTTCACTCATGTTTACACTGGTTGACACATTTGAAGAGGACTCACTGATTGGTTGTTTGCTGTATCCCAGCCACGCCCTTATGATAGAGATACCAATGACATCATCACTTGCGTTTCAGGTAAAAAAAATAAAAATATATATATAAAATAAAATAGACAAATTATAACTGCCTGTTACAAGAAAAAGTAAAGAGTAATTTATTTTTAAGAGATTCTGTTTTTGTAAAAATTTAGTGAAGCTTAAAGAGCTTGGTTGCATATGTTCATTAAAAAAAATTCTTTGTGGCTACTCAAGTTTTTATGGAAATCATAGACAAAATAAAAGCAATCTGAGTTACTGAGAAAAGAAGATTCCATGTTTATTCTCTTGTAAACTTAAAGTATTTGCAATCAATAATAGCAATAAAACAAAATAAGATGTAATGCTGAATGAATTAATTTGATCTTACTGAGATCAAAGGTATTTTAAAGTTCAATTTTATTTTTGTAATGCCAAAATACATTCAGTAAATATTATTTAATAATAGAACTAACTTTTTAATAGAATTAAAAATGTGTGTCAGTGGTCTCATGATTTTAACAACAATCCTAAACTTGTGCTTGGTTACCTCCCCCAACTAGGTGGCACAAAACCGTCATGAACTTATGAATATGAGCCTACCAAAACATGCTGCAGAAGTTGTACAGGAAAGACAAGAGCTCTTCATGAAAGACTTGAAACTGAAATGTAAGTTCATATTCCGTGTGACACCAGGGATAAGCCCCATAGAGGATGATATGCCCAGTGCTACAGTCAGGACAAGGCAATACATTGATGAAGCTTTTTTCTATTTGTAACCTGTTGGCCCGAACTGGATAAAAAACAATAAACTTTTATTTGTATTTGTTTAATACATTGTTTCAAACACGGAAAAGAATACTCTATTTTATTATCAGTATCCATAGCTGGAAAATAACATGGATATATTTTCAAAATTGAAAATCATTTGTTATTTCTATAATTTGGAAATTGAGTTGAAGTAAAATGTAATACAGTGGCATCTGGTCACCAGCTCCGCCCCTGCCCCTGGCATAGTTTGTATATTTCAACCTGACACAGAAGTATTAACTCTGGCTCAACCTTCACACTCAACCCTCCCTGCAATAGAACAACTTTGGCATCAATCCTGACGATTGGTGTTATATCCAGATTTTGTTGTATTCTATTTTATAATCCTGACCAACTCTGTGAAATGTCCTGAGAAATATGTGTTCGCTGCATAATGTATGATTTTATATACATGTACACATCATTAATTTTTAAAATTTTGTATTTGTTTTAAAGCAAATCAGGATATTTTTGTTATTATTATTTTAACAGTGATATGAATCAGCCATTCTGCAATAATAGAATGGAAATGTGATTCACCTGCCATAAAGTTATTGTGTTAAATATGAATTTAGAGTTTTATTCTTTTAACGAATACATCTAAATATTATATAATACATGTAATTCGTTACATAATTTTTTAAAATCTTTTTTTATCATTTCTCCTGCAAGACACTTAAAACCAAACTCTAATGTTTCAGTAATTGCACAGTGATTAAAACATTCTCAAAGTTTCCATAGTATGTTTTAACAAAAGGGATATTGATAAATGCAAATAATACTTATTAATAATAGTTAATGAACTAGTTTGCCTTTCTAGAAAAATTAAATAAAAATTATCCAGTAGCTCTTTTATTTAAAAAAATGATTTAGCCGTTTTAATAAAGCATTCAGTTTTTGAAATACATGTACTTGTGTAAGATTTGTAACGTAACTTTACTAATACCCAATTTTTAAAAAAGCTCAAATAATTTTTAAAATTTACAAGAGTATTCCTATAATAATTTTAATTTATAATTAAAGAATTGGACTGCACTCAGGCTAAATGAATAGTATTTATTTAGAATGATGACTTAAATTTAGTTTTAAAAAATAAAATGTTACATTTAAATATGAGAATCTCTGCACCCAAAAAGTGTTTTGATTTAATTTCATAATATGAAAGAATAAGATTTTGGTTTTTCAAAGTTATTTTTTCACAACAAAATTGTAATGTTTAAAAATTAATTTGAATTTATTTTTCTAAATCTGGACTGTAGACTGGCATGGGATCTTTGGCTAATTTTTCTCTCCAGAAATTCATTTTCAGCTCCAACTTTTTATGTTCTAAGAATATATATTATTTCAGATATACTTTCTAAAAGCATGATATTTTAACTACAGATTGTACAAATATTTTGAAATCCACGAGCTATCTCTCAATTTGATGCAGCTTCTATACATACCCAAATCCATGTCTACAATTGACATAATTTCTTCCTCTATACCCTTACCAATATTTAATAATAAACATTTCATTACTTAATTTTTTTTTAATGAAACTTTTTGAAAATTGTTTTAAAATAAAATGACAAGTATTAAATTGAGAAATAACTCATTTTTTAAAACTACATTTGCATGGTTCTTAGTTTTTATTTTTTATTGTTATTTGACACTTATTATTAAACTATTATAGCCAAATCAACTGTTTCTTTATTATTCCTTAAACCACTGAATTATATAAATGAATTTATAACACATGCCTGTACATGTTATGGAGCTTGAAATTATGCCTTTGATTTGATAATTCATTCACTTCTGGTAATTATTTCAGTTTTGTTTAAAATTATTCTTAAATAATTTCATTCATATCAATATGTTCTGTGTCTTATAGGGGGTGGTCGGTTATGGATTTTTACACTTTGCCGGATAGTTTGACCCTAATATTTGCAGATTCCGGATTCAGATCTCTCCACATTTAAGTGTAAGAGCAAAAAAGGGGGGGGGGGGTGCACTTTACTAAACTTTCTATTTAGTATTTAATACTTTTTATTAAAACATTTATTGTCCAACAAATGGAGAGTATCTGCTATCTACAGTGACAGTCTGTGAAACTCAACTTCAATGATGAATATTTTACAATGAATTGAATGAACAAACTTAACTAAGCGGGAACCAAGCAAACAGTGTTGTGCTGAGTGTGTAGTGTGTACGGAGCGAACAGTGTTGTGCTGAGTGCTTAGTGTTTACCAAGTGAACAGTGTTGTGCTGAGTGTGTAGTGTGTACCAAGTGAACAGTGTTGTGCTGAGTGTGTAGTGTGTACCAAGTGAACAGTGTTGTGCTGAGTGTGTAGTGTGTACCAAGCGAACACTGTTGTGCTGAGTGTGTAGTGTGGTATATAAGAAGTCGTGATCTAGAGCCATAATAAGAAACTTTCCTTTTATTCAGACGATTTAAGTTTAATATGCTGTTAGTTAACTAAGTGTGTGATCATTATTAGTAAAGTAATATCATTACTTGTAATTTCTTAACTTAATTTTTTTTCTTGTATTCAAATTGATTGTGTTACTTTATTTTGCATGGATTTGAATGATTTGATGATCAATGCTTGTTAATTTGTTTATTTTGTAATATATAAATAATTGAATGTATAACTTAATTTGTTACTTGACTTGTTATGTATAATAGTAATATTTGCAAAAGACTAGAGTTTAAAAGTTATAAGACTGAATAAGATATAACAGTTGAGGCAAGCAATATTTTTATTTTTAAGTTCACAAATTAAATCACAATTGATATCTGAATCCTATGCGGATATGCCATACTAATGGCAAATCTGGATAGTGATGGAAATCCTGATATCCGGTCCGGTTATCCGGCCACACTCTAGTGTCTGAGAGTGGTGTGAATGTTTTTGAGTAGCTCCTTGACCATAAGTGTGAATAAATTCAGACGTTCAGACATAGTTAAAATATTTAAGTTTTAGGAAAAAGTTAAATTTCAACAAAAAAAATTGGAAGAAATAAAAAATTAAAAAATAAAATGAATTTGGATTTATGAGAACTCTAAAAAATGTTTTAATTATTATTTGTATAATTATTGTTTTGTGTTACAAAAATACTTTTCAATTTAACATTTCAAGAAAGATAATTTAATAGTTAACCAAATATATGGCTTACTTTGACTACTTTCCCTTACCATGTCCATCTGTTAGTTAGCTCATCCCCGTTTTAACCATCACGTCACACCTGCTTCACTTCCATAACAAGAAAATAATTAATTTTTTCTATTATCTACTCCCTGAGTCTGGGTTGTGTTTTATTTAACAATGGCCTGGTATATTTTCCAGAGCCTGGTATTTTGTTCTCATGTCTTGTATTTTTTTAATGGAATGGGGGGGGTGACTACAAAAACAACAATAACATTTCAATGTATACAAGTCTCAGTCTCTGCGTGAGGTTTACGTTTGTCTGCAGCATTGGAACATTCAGAAAAATCTCCAGCGAGATAAATGTTGCGTTCATTTAGTAATTCTTTCTGATAAACCAAGAATTCACAATGGTTGTAAAGTAAAATTTTTAATTTGATTAATTAACAAACAAATTTATAATAAGAAAATTTAAATGACTAATAAGACAGGCAGGGGCGTCATTAGGGTTATATCTTATATCTTAGATATACAGACGCTCCTTCTATGCAGAAGATAATTGCGTCCACAGACCATGAGAGATGATCTGTTGGCAAGTGATGCAGCGGTCACAGGCCACGGCTATAGGGGTTCCACGCATTACCCCAGCCGCCTTACTATTGTCTAGTTAGGTACCCATTCGGAGCTGGGTGATTCGTGTGGATTCGAACTCGTGACCATCAGTATGACAGTCGAGAGCGCTACCTCTCGGCCACCACGTTGGTTTCACCCGGTGCGGTAGCTCATGGTTTTACCTCCACACGCCTTACTCCATACTCCTTCTCCGAGTCTGCCAACGCCAAGTAACGGTAACTGACAGAATTTAACGCTTTGCTGTCATCCTCCTACAATCTTCTAGTGACGCCTCTTAAGACTTAAATCACGCGTATTTCACTCATCTTAAAAGCATCAATAATTTATTAACAGCGGAAATACCCTTAAGCAGAGCGGTGTCAATTTTTTAGGTTTTTATTTTTTTCACGAGTGTTTGTATGGTGGTTGGTAGGCGTGGTTTGATGGTGGCAAAAAGTATATAGACCTATACTAGAATATGCATTTTCTGTATGGGACGCATCCACCAAAGAAAATATTGATAAGTTAGAACAAATCCAAAAAATAGCTGCCAGATCCATTACTGGAGAATATTCAAAACTGACAAGAGTAACACCATTAGTTAAATCATTAAACCTTGAAACACTAGAGGATAGAAGAATCAAGAGTAAATTAGTAATTATACATAAGGCAATTAATTCTAATTTAGAAATACAACACAAAGAAAACTTAATACAACCCTCAAATAGACATAAAGATAAAAACACCTTTCTTATTCCATATGCAAGAACAAACACATACAAGTTTTCTTTCTTTCCGTCCGGTATTCGGGCGTCAATGGGTTGCCTGAAGAAACCAGGAAAGCCAACACTTTATATCAATTAAAACTCTAGTAATACTCTAGAATAGTAAAAATCTAGAATACAGGACTAAACACAAACCATAGAAATACGTAGGACGCAATAATCTTCTGTACAGAAGGAACGTCTGTAACATATGAGATAATATAAGGTCCTTACCAGTGGCGTCACTAGGGGGAGTGGTTGGGGCGCGCCGCCCTGGGTGACACTATTAGGAGGAGACACCAGAATGTAAAATTATTTATATTCCCGTTATTTGGCACTGGAAAACACGGAGGAGTTCTGTGGGTTAAATTGTGAGGGGGTGACACCATGAGTAACCGCCCCGAGTGACACGAAGCCTAGTGACGCCTCTGGTCCTTACTGTAATTTATTTAAAATTCTGATATTATTTATACAGAAGTATTAAGGAGTTCATTCTGATAATCTATTTACAAAATTATTTTGTAAATATTTAAGAATGGCAATGTAGAAATCATAGTGTTGTCTTTTACATATATTTAAACTATATGAGAATGCTGTTCATTTTGTTCCAGACTTCCAGTTTGAAGGGTTTTTAAAATTTATTTATTTAAGAAAATTATGAAAACTTAAGCTGCTTGAAGTAACAATTTAACAAATTTCCAATGTAATCCCTGCCTAGATGTGTATATGTAAAATGTTTGTGGCATCGAATTCTCATATAACGAGACTACATGAACTTTGTGGCTTGTAGAGAGCTTTTAGCCATTTATAAGACTTTGATTACAATCTATTTGCTTTCAATGGTTTTCAACGCTAAAACATGACATATCAGTGTTAGATGAGAGACACGGAGCGCTGCAATGTTTTGGTATTACACCTGGTTGAAATTTTTAGGTCAGAGAGTATCTCAAACAGGAATAATCGTCGGAATCTCACGAACTTGTGATCAGACTGGGGATAAAATTCATAACATTTTATAATTTTTTTTTTCTGGCGTCCCTGCACCTTTTGTCCCACATACTTTGTTATTAATGAATTTACTCCCAGAATTGTTTTGTCTCACGCCTCTTTTCAGGCTGCGTTCCCGTAACTTTTTTTTCATGCGTCCGTTACCTTTTGCCATGCGTCCGGTACCTTTTTTTAGGAAAAAAATGCACTGTGTATATCAAAAATTATTTTTATGCGCAAAGTTTTATTTTCCGGGATCTAGAATATTCAGTTAAGTGTTTGTAAAAAAAAAAAAATAATGAGAAAAGCAATTTATTTTATATTCAATATTATGTATTTAGCTTTTTAAAGTATTTATTTATGTATTTATTTATTATTATTTTATGTATTTATGTATTTAGTCTAGATCTAAAGTTTAGATGGTAACTGAGTATAGACTAGTATAAGTATGGAGACAACAAAGAAATGTTTGTGAAAAGATCATCACTTAGAATTTAATTAACTTTAACTTGTTGTTCGTCCGTCGAGTCGACGAGGACCACTCTAGTCATCCGAGGGTTGCTGGTACTGGTTTTGCCTATGTGTGCGCAGGTGGCTGACGAGACCGATCCTGGCACGGAAGGTTCGGGAACAGAAAGGACATGGGACGAGTGGGTTGTCTCCTGGAGGGTTGACAGCACGGGCCTTTCGGGCTTGCCTCTTCTTTTCTGCGGCGTTGATCCTGTTTGCCTCGCATGTCCTTGCACCTTCGTGGGTGGATTGGCGCCAAGTGGACCGGTCCATTGCAGCTTCTTCCCACGTGTTTGGGTTGATGGCAAACGCTTTCAGTGAGGCTTTCAATCTGTCTTTGAAGCATTTCTTTTGTCCACCATGGGACCGCTGGCTATGCTGGAGCTCGCCATAGAAGAGTCTCTTTGGAAGTCTCTCATTTGGCATCCGGGCTAGGTGCCCAGCCCAGCGAAGCTGTGACTGCATCAGGAGGGTGAAGATGCTGGGGAGTGGAGGCCAGCTTTGGTTAGTATCACTGTGTCTGGAGTTTTGTCCTGCCACTTTATGCCAAGGATCTTCCTAAGGCTTGTTGTGTGAAAGTGGTTCAGCTTTTTAGAATGGCGTTGATACACGGTCCATGTTTCGCATGCATAAAGCAGTATAGGGAGCACCACTGCCTTATATACTTTCACCTTGGTCTGGATGGTTATGCCTCTTCTGTTCCAGTCATTCGGGTACAACCTGCCAAAAGTGGAGCTGGCCCTGGCAATTCTTTAACTTAACCCTTCTCTTGTACCATGAAAAATGTAACCCTCTGGCTACCATGGGGTCCGTATAACCCTATATGGTATACGACACGAAAAGAATCATTTTATTACAATATTTGGTTTTATTTGATATAATATGTTAACCCAGTGCGTTATAAAATCCTAATAATATTACACAACACGTCATGTGTCAGTTTCTGCTTTGTTAGCAGATGTAGGCAATAATGTTACTATTCGCATTGGCTGAACAACTCTTTGATATGGTCTTCGCTTACAAATCTATTGCATTTATACGACTAATTTGGGTTTCTTGTCACTTGATCTTGGACGAATCTATAAGCTTTTGTTGTCCTGGATGACACTGTGTGGTTTTCATTGTCAACGTCACTTAGCTCAGTGCTTAAAACGTTATTTCACGTTATATAAACGTGAAATAACTTTTTAAGCTGTCCGTTACATAGACGGGAACTAAATTTTTAAAGCTTTCCGTTATTTAAACGTAAAATAACATTTTCAGCTGTCCGTTATATAAACGTGAACTTACTTTTTAAGCTCTCCGTTATATAGACGTGAACTAATTTTTTAAAGCTGTCCATTATATAGACGTGAACCTAGTTTTGTTAAATCTGTCCGTTATATAGACTTCCACTAAGTTTTTAAGCTATCTGGCGTGTTAACGAAAGATTTCAAAGATTGGCTGTTTGTCCATTCAAATTCTACAATGTCAGTTAACGCACGCCGTCGTGTTCATACGGCCCAGACACTCCTTCAAATAATCATCTCACAATCTAACCCTACATTACTTCCACCCCCCCCCCCACTTCCCATCCCAGCATTCACCCCTCAATTCCCGTGTTGTTCAAATAGCATCAGAATCCAGCAATCTTAGCGGCTTACCTTAAAACCCGGCATTTCTCCGTGCGGCCAGCTGAGCCGGTCAATTCAACCAACAAAATCTGTTGACCTGACCAGATCAATGGGCTCTTCATCTGGTGGGGAGATGAACCCCCACATCTAGACGCGGGGGTGGTGTGGAGGGGGGCACAGGGAGATGATGTTGGGGTGATTGGGGAATTGTCTATGTGAGTTAAGGGGGTTGACAGGGGGTGGGGGGTTGACAGGGGGTGGAGGTTGACAGGGTGTGGGGGTATTGTGAGGTACGTTGAAATTTTTAATTTAAAAAAAAAATAATAATAAACAAACCCCATTTAGTTATTTAATAACGTTTAAAATTTGAATATCACAAAATCGAAAGTAAACAATTATTTTTATGATCAAATAAAAAAAAAAAAAAAAAAAATTATTATATACACATGTATTAATAGGTCTGGTACTGATTAAAAACATATTGTTCGATTACATGTAATCGGGAAAACATTAATCGATTAATTTAGATTAATTACATTTTATATAACGCACATATAGATACCGTCAAGTCGTGATTCATTATTTCGCGAAATCGGTTAAGTTGTGGCAATTTCATAGCTCGCAAATTTTGTGACGTAACAGCAAAGACGTTCTGTTATGCAAGGAATAAGAAAGAAAATCCTTTTTACCTAAAACGTGTAAATGAATAATCATTATAGGATGGAAAAGTATTCAAGTAACAAAAAATATAAAATAATTAATAAATTTAGAACAAAAGAGAAATATTTTCTTAATTTTTAATCAAAATTTTATTCGATCAAATTAATTTTAATCAATTAACATTTTTAACGATTAATTGATTAATCTATCGTTAATTTGACTAAATTGCGCAGGTTGTATTTAATTAATCTCTCCTACCAACTTACTTTGAATTTAAAATTATGTCTCTATACTTTATATATTATTATATAAATTATATTGACGGAATCCCACCAAGAGATTTTATAAATGTTTTTATTAAAGAAATAATTATAAGATATGTCTGACGAAATTTGAGTTAAAAGAAGTGATAGGTAGGCCTAGTAGTTTTACGGGCAAACTGACCGACAACCATAGCATGAGCTGCTGTCCCACTGTCCAAGACAAATAGATAAACAAATTCAAGAAAACAGTTTACTGCTTTAAAATATCCGTTAATTAAAACAAACAATCAGAGGCGTCACTAGGGTTGGTGTCACCCGGGGCGGTAGCTCATGGTGTCACCCGGGGCGGTAGCTCCTGGTGTCACCCCATCATGACTTAACCCATAGAACTCCTCCGAGTTTTCCAGTGCCAAATAACGGGAATATATAGAATTTTACTGTCTGGTGTCACCCCCCTGATGGTGTCATCCGGGGCGGCCCGCCCCCTCCGCACCCCCCTAGCGACGCCACTGCAAACAATTACATGTATATTGTTTGAGTACACAACTGACTATAGCTGATGAACTTTCCATAAAACCTATTTAAAAATGACTGTCAGAAATTAAATTTAGTCAGTCTGTTTTTCCATCGTAGTCAATAACCTTTTAATGATGAGGGGCTTCCAGGATTTGTAATAGAATTTACTCACAGTTACGGTTAGAATTTAACCCTTTGAAATTAAATCTACGATTCATAATATCTCACTGACACCCTGTATTATAACCCCGACAACAGACAGTCCCTAAGCAGGATTTAACAATATGTTCATCGTGCCATTCAGGGTTTTCAATACAATGAACATGTCATGCGGAGTTAAAACATTTTGTTGTTTTACTTTTCAACTCGCACCATCAAAGGGAAAGTGTAGTGATTCATTAGACTGGAAAATGCAAATGGGGCTTAAAGGAGATAAATAGATTAAGAACTAAGAACCACTGTTGTAATACAGGGTAATCCAATTTGGACACACATTATATGAAATTTTTGTGTGTGTTAATTTAAAAACGGATTTTACGTTGATCACATTTACTCATGTCATAATGTGTGTGTGTGTGTGATATTTTAAAAGACACTCCATCTTTATCGATTAGGATTGTATGAGCCGCATTGGATATCCTCTTGAAACATACAAAACAAAATCGAGCTAAAAGATTAGCGACATAAGCCGCCAACTTTAAAGAAATAATCCCTCCCAGTTTCTATGACAGTTATTGAGTACCGTGGAAAAAAATAATAAATCCTATAAATTTAATGAAGGTCGGATACTTAGGGGGAAAAAATTAAAATAAAAATTACACAAAGTATGGTTCCGTTCTATTATAAACGATTCTACTTCCCTCTAAAGACTAAAGACTAACTTTTAGCTGAAATTACAAACGAATTTAAATTAACATTTCAAACAAAACTTCGCTCTCCCAGCCCCCCCCCCCCCTTTTTCACCTCGATCCCGTACATAATAAGTGGAGAAAAAAAATAACGGTAACAAATTTCGGTGGCGTAAGACTCCCCAGCGAGGGAAAACAAGTTTCCCTGTGAAGAGAGATAACGGAAATCACGTAGGAGGGGAAAAATTACATTTCGTACAAGAAGTCACTCCTGTGGACGTCCGCCGGTCCGCACCGGCCCGGGTCCTCAGACGGGTCGTGAATACAGATGAGACAGTTGAAATCCGGTCGTCCAGCGCCATCGTCCAGCCAAATCAGCATGCCATACAGTCGGGCGCTGATCAGCCGGGCCCCGGGCTTATCAAAGAGAGGAAATTGGGCATCAAAGGATGAACCCGGCCCCCACAAAGGTCTCCCCGGCAGCACGAGATGTTTCCTCTGGTCGGGAAACTTCATTAAGACACGATTTAAAAGATGTTTTCGTCCATGAAATCACAAACTTAAACCCTGGTCCGGTCCGGCTTACATTAGACAAGAATTATTCCAAGGTGAAGGAGAGAGGGGGGAGGTGAATACGAATATCTTTAAAATATTATCTTAGAAGTGTAGAAAGATTTTAATCTGTATAAAACTGAGTCCACATTTTTAAAAAAATACATAGAGGTTGGCAAGGATTTCATTGTGGAAGGGAATTTTATTTAGTAATTAAAAACACAAGTTAATATAAAGGATTTAAAAATAGCATAGTTTTTGTTATCTTTCTCAATATTTACTAAAAGTGCAGCCTCTATGATAAGGTAACATTAAATAATATAAATACATTGGAAAAATTGGGATATTTTAAATCAGTGCTTCTCAAGCTTTTAAGTATGGCGGACCGGCAGGAGTTTTTCCATAGCACCAGGGACCGGTGCACTATTTTCCCTGTACAGACGGGATAGCGACATGATCACGTTGCCTAAAGACCTAAAAAATTGCCATGAATTCTGTTCGTTATATGCTACATGTCATCCAACAATTTTGTAAAGAATAATCACTTATCTTCAGTGGTCTTGATGGGCGGTAACTACTTTACTCCACCTCTATTCTTAGTCGTCAAGGACTGCAACTATGAATTTTTTTTTTAAAAATAATTTTAAAATACATCAATAATCACGGATAAACTCTGTTTATGTGAGTAACAAAGTCAAATTTAAGTATGTTGATTTTGTTTCTACTTTCAAGTTACCTATCTTATGACACATTAGAAATCGAAAATTAGCAAACATTAGATTTGAATTTTTAATTAGTGTTAACCGATAGCTGCGAAAATCATTTCATTTCATCGCCATTGTATCCCTAAATATAGGGATCGAAGCCAAGTGGCGTGCCATTTAGATAAATTGTTTTTAATTTTTTTTTTTACATAAACTGTACGTGTCCTCACGTATAGGGTATGTTACGTACCTAGGCATTGTTACCTATTTTTTTTTGTTGTT
>MUZC01001099.1:85319-120632 GCA_002072015.1 Radix auricularia | reverse complement strand
TATAATCTCCGGGGAATCGAACCCGGAACCATACACCTTGACGCTCCAATGAACGTATGCGCGGCGTTAAGTCGCAGTCAATCAAGAGTTATGATGATCCAGGCACGGTTCAAAAATTCAAGTGATGCGGGCAAGTGTTACAAACATTTGTGGGACGTGGTGGTCGAGAGGTAGCGCTCTCGACTGTCATACCGATGGTCACGGGTTCGAATCCACACGAAGGTGAGGATTTGTTCTCGCGGCCTGAGGAGTCCCCGAGTCACCCAGCTCCGAATGGGTACCTAACTAGACAATAGTTAGGCGGCTGGGGTAATGCGTGGAACCCCTATAGCCGTGGCCTGTGACCGCTGCATCACTTGCCAACAGATCATCTCTCATGGTCTGTGGACGCAATTATCTTCTGCATAGAAGGAGCGTCTGTATATCTAAGATAAGATAAGATTTAAAACAATAATTTTCCGTTTAAGTTTGGGGGCCTTATTTATAAATAAGGATGTGTTGTTTTTTGCGTTGAAAATTAATCCGGTTTCGGTATGGGCTCAAAAAGACCAAGAGTCTCTCTGCCCTGGGAAATTAGTTAAACAGTATTTACTCTTCAACTGTCGTAATTTTGCGATATGCATCTTTGTTCGATGAAAAAGACCCGAAAATACGTATGAACGCCGAGTTAAAGAAATCAATTAATGCTTTTTAGAAGTTTCGGTTAATTTGATGGGTTTGCTTTTATCTAAAATGTCTGACAATTTTACAATGACGCAACGATATTTTTTGCATTTGTGCCACGGCAACATCAAAACACTAACTTCTTCACTACATGTGAAAGTAGCTAACGTGATCCTTAATATAATATTTATTGAACAGAAAGCCGGTGATCAATGATTTACTGAAGGCCAATTTTAGGCCCATAAATTAAAAATCCTCTCAAAAGTTGACCCATCTATGGCCGAAGAGGCTATAGGGGGAACGTTTGAATCTCATCTGTCACTGATAGAAACAAAATAACAGATAAGGTGGGCTTAGCAATCAGTTGAGTTATCTCAGAGTTTTGTTAAGCTTTACAAAACCGTTGGAGAGATGTCAAATATTTCACGTTGTGTAGTTTAGAGCGTCATATATTTTAGATATTTACCTTCCGATATTTTGATCCATTTAAAAAAAGATTACACTTTTAAATTTGTTGAAATCCGAGTAAGCTTAGAAAATTTTGTTGTCATAAGAAAATATATCAACATAATTGATAAAGCACGCGCTTTTGTTCCTAACGGTAGACAAAAAAAGAAAAGAAAACACAACTGCTTTTTCCCGCTACCCTATATAACTTGAAATTTGTAAGACCAACAATAAACAAGTGAGGTGTGTTTGACAAAATGTAAATACATTATAGGGTCTTTATGAAATCAAACGGGCCAATGTCAAACGGGTGTCAATGATCCACCTCTCCCCCTCCCCCATGACCATCGGATAATGCTTACAATAGATTTTCCCCTTTAGAATAAAAAAAAAAACTTGTAAAAGAAATATGAGCAAAGAGGGATAATGAATATATTGGTTTTTCAATTATGTTGTCCCCGCTATTTAAATTTTATTTTTAGACTGTCAAGTGTTCAGAATACTGTGATTACATAATATAATCTCTGAATTCTGTATCTCAGCATTGTAGAACCCCGAGGTAGTGTTAAAATAAAGTGCATGGTGTTGCTAATATATACACTTATAAGACCCCCAACAAGTTTTTATTTAAAAACTGTCTTGTCACTAGTTGCTTTATTTTTTTTGTTTATTTGTCTGAGTGTGTTGTAATCTCAATACTTAATTCAATTCTCCTGGGGTTGGCGGCGCATCTCTATAAATATGTTGTACCGTTATGAAATCTTTCTGGCGTACGCAGTTTTGTCCCACCCCTACCCCCCCCCAAGTTTTCCAAATATCATAAACATTTAAATTAGTTATTAAAGCAATAATCTTTAACACATTACGTAATATCGGACCTATATTCTGATTTGCAATAAGTGAAAAAAAAGACTTAAATAACCAACTTTTTACAGTGTGCAGGGCAGAACTTCATTAAATTTTACTCATAGATTAAATTCAGCTTTTTATGTTTTTTTCAGTTCGATCACGTGACGCCCATGTTCCGATCCTTAAAGCATCGTTACGAAAAAACAAAGGAGGGGCACAAATTCAGATACATTCTGGACCGGTGAACGACTTTCAGATTGTGTATTGACTTGTTCTTATTGCACTCGTCATCGGCTCGCCCGGCCGGAAATATCAACCCGGGAAGGGATATCAAGGATGAGCCGGGAACTCTGCACGGGGTGTGGTCTCGAAACGGGTCAAACTGAACTGACACGGTGTAGCAAAACAGTATCATTCCGGAACGGAGCTCAACCTTTGAAGTTTGAAGACAGTACCATGTAGTAAGATTGTGTGCGTATGAGTGTGTGTGTGTGCCTGTGGACGTGGGGGAGAGCCTAGCCCACAACGAGTATTGTGGCGATTGTTTTAGTGTTGAGCCCTTAACCTTTCACTGCTGTTTGACGTCATCAAGAAATGTGGTTAAGTTTTCATGGAACACCGTTGGGGTGTTGTGATGAGGAAGTTAGAGAGTGTTAAGAGAGTTAACAGCCAGAGAGAGAGAGAGAGAGAGAGAGAGAGACAGTGGGGGGGGGGGGGGGAATATGAGATAGAGAAAGAAAGAAGGAAAGAAAGATAACGAGAAAAGGAAATAAAAAGAGCGAAATAGAGATGGAGAGAGCAACCGATACATGGAAAGGCCTGAACTAATTGGTGATCATAAATTATGAGAGAAGAGGGCAGAGCACGCCATCACTGAGTGCCACAAATCATGTTCAGTTGATACTACAAACTACACGATAAAATAAGATGGAGTTCAAGAAAAAAATAGCGCAATACATGCGCCAAAGGCAGCAATTTTTCAATAGATTTTAAAGGCGGAATTTTTTACTTCACCACGAGAGTTATGATCTTTTTTTTTTTAAACACGGCTTTATAATTTATATGTCAGAATTATATAATCTACAGGACCCATCAGCTAATGTATGTCAAAATTGTATAATCTACGGGACCCATCAGCTAAAATATGTCAGAATTGTATAATCTACAGGATCAATTAGCTAAAATATGTATATTTTAAAAAACTGAGCCATAAAAAAGCGCAAGCAAACAAATCTTTTATCCAAGAACTGTTTCCTAATTATTCAAATACTGTACATGATCAATTATTAGAACCTGGAAGTTTCAAGTGTCTTTACAAAAGCTTAAGTGACGTGAGTTCGATTGTAAAAAAAGTTTATTGGGTCATGATGGTTCCGAAACAATATTTAAAAGATATTTTAAAAATTACATTATGACGACATTGAAACACACACACACACACAAAAAAAAACAAAAAAAAAAACAAAAAAAAAAAAACATCATCACTAGGCAAAAGCTCAGAATAATATCAAGATTATATTATTACCCCCACCCCCACTTCCTCATTTATTTATTCTCCAGGTTTTAATGGACTTTACTAAACATGTAGAAATTACATGACATTTACTCCAAATGCCATTTACGTAGATCGTAACTTACACTCTCTGTACCCATATCCATAAATTGATGTTAATTGTAGTGCTTGATAGATATAACACCTACAACATTATCTGTTGTATAATCTGCGCTATTCATTCCCCTGCTCGGTTTAAATTTCATTTCACGTTGAAAAGTAGTGGTGTCTTTTAGTAACATTTCAACACAAAAGCTTTCTGTGTGATCTCGGTCATTTAAAAAAAGAAAATTTCTAAGCCAAAAATAAAATATTGTATAATTTTAAAAGAAATGCGTTTTTTAATTCCTCTAATCAGTAAAATGGTTCCTTTTCACTGGCGGGAAGACAGCTCGAAGGCACAACGATTGACACTATGAAACAGCACACAGCTAACACATGCTATGACGGCTCTATGACGCCCGGAGATTATGGTCTCGCTTTCATCACTGTGGAACCCTTTGTACGGACGCTGGGAGTACTGGAGTCCCAGGCAATGTCAATGGCGAAAGCAGGAGATGGGCCGTGGGCTTGGGGTGGAGGGTGGCAAGTGTGGGGGGGAGGGCAGGTGCAGGTGTCGGTAACAACTCTTACTTGACAAACTGATATTTAAGTTGAGAGTTATTTCTTTAAAGACAAGACAAAAATCTCCAGCACCGCACCCCCCTCCGGGCCAACCAACTTGCCGTAATATGTTAGTCGTCAATGTTCCACAATTTTTAAGAATTGAATTCATCAGTTGCTGGGGTGGGGTGGGGGAAGGGGGAAGAAGGTCATCAGAGACACTCTTAATAAAGTAAGATACATTTATATTTGGTTTCATGTCATTTTCTCTCATCTTAACATGGATTGAGAACAGATAATACCGTAACGTCAATTACTTTCGACGGAATAAAATACTTAAAATATCATTAGCTTTCTTTTCGTTCTTTCAGCTCATTATTTAAACAGATTACGAAACATTTTGAAATTGAGAGTTGCATTCACTATAGTATTTTAATTAGGGCCAATTTTATTCAAAATCCATCCAATTACCCTGTAGAATCTAGAAGCCAATGTGAAAAATAGTTTTTATATAGCTGATATAAGGAAACAAGTAATAAAAACCTCGAAATATTATTTAAACGCAATTTCAAAAAAAGAATTTCCGATTTTTTATTCAAAGGAAATCATTCTAGTTTACATTAAAAGTCGATTCAAATAAGTAATTCTGAAAGTAAACACAATGTGAGGTCATATCCCTTCACGCTACATCACACCAAGAATGTGTCAATATAATGCGCACCACGCAACAATCTAACATAAGCATTCACAAAGCGGGAAAACCCCATTAACTATCATTCTAGATGAAATTAAAAGTAATTTAAAATCAATAATTTTGACACTAAACAAAAAAATTGTTATCTACAAATTGCTGCTAAAATTACGGGAATCGAACGAAAAGACATTTGTCAAAAATTCCGTCTTCAATATTGTTCTAAATATTATTTGCTATCGTTCGGCGTTTATTTAAACCCGACAGATGTTCTATTTGACGAGAAATTGACAAAATACTGATATTTTTTTTTTAAGAATTTCCAATAAATCCAGTGAACCTTTCCGGGAATTATTTTGTCCCGTCCACATCATTGGGATCTCCTTAACATATCTGCAAAAGATTCGACCCCTCTATCTCATATGGATCAGAGTAGTTGCATGTGCAAGCTCGAACAGACAGGACAGACTTTGAAAACTTATAAACGCAATTAGTCCCATGTAGAAATTGCGTTATTTAAAAAAAAAACCCGTAAAAAACAAGTTTTTCACTATAAATCCTTTATAATACGCAGGGCAAAACAATCCGAAAATACAAAATTCTAGTTATGTGTCGTAAAACATGTTTAATATAATGCGCGCCGATCGTGAATATATTTTTTAAAAGTAATGGCAATGTAATGCGCACCTTATTGCGCGACAGGAAAGGTTGTTGAACAGAATACGCACCTCGACACTCCATCTCAAAAATTAACATGATACATAGAGATAAATAAAATAATTTAAAAACTCAATAATTCTATTATAATGCATTCCATATATATCTGAAACTTTGATACCTAATTTTTATCATCGGTACGGGTCTGCCTGCAAAATTTCAGCTCGCCATAGCTTATGAGGAAATGGGTTAAAAATTGATTTAATTTTTTTTTTCTGTACGCACGGCTCAGACACCATAAGTTAATATAAAGGATTAAAAAATACAATCTAGTGATTAAAAAATTACCCAATACCGAATAAATGAGAGGCGCAGATTGGTATTACAGAAAAAAAACAAAACAAAAAAAACAAAAACAAAAACTCTTCACTTAAATTTAAAAAACAACAACAATAAAGTAATGAAATGCAGTGTTAGCATTAAATGCGTGACGTCGTAGTGCATCAACGCTATTTCAATTCTTGCTTTCTCGGTCACATTCGCTCTCTTGGCTTCATTGGTCTTCGGACAGCTGCCGATTTGTACTATTCTCTGATCTACAAGAAAAGTACAGGTGCGTTTAATGAATATAATTTACCAGCATCGGATTCGTAAGTACAGCCGTATGGATTAAAGTGTCCTTGTCAGCTTAAGGTAAAGTAGAAAGATTAAATATGCCCCCCCCCCCAAACATCTAGTGGGTAGAGGCGCGTCTACCTAAGAGTCCATTCAACTTATTCACATTCATAGCACAGAGGAAAAGTTCTTTTGAGTAAAAATGTAAATGTATCCCCGAAACTCGAGCCACATGACGTCAAAGCTAGAAAACAAATGAGTAGTATGTGATAATTATGTTTCTAGGTAAGGATATCAGGTGTCTTCGACACTTTCCCGCCATCTGCACCAAAACATGATACATTAAATGTACAAATTTAAGGGGAAAAAGAGATAAATAAATAAACCATTAATCGGTCATGTAGAAAAGAACTGAAATATATCCGCCCCTGGAGCTCAAAGCTCGGAAATAAAATGTGGAAAAATTTCAAGCTTGCCTTAAAAGACTTAGTACATCAATGGCAAGTTGGTTCTAAAGGGGAACAAGTGAATACCACACGAAGCATTTCGTTGCTCTCCCATAGGGCCACGGGCGAATCAACGACGCTATAACTTTACTGGGTTAATTAATTACTTTTTATCATCACCTTTAGATCAGTGAAAACTATTCCAGATTCTCTTTCATGAAGCTGGGACGCTCTGGTGCACAATCGTGTTCGGTGTTTCAAATATTTACAGTAAGATGAAGTAATGGCTAACGTCCCGCCATCACTCGCCCCCCCCCCACACACACACACATTTTCTCCAACGAATCACACCCCTTTACTTTGAAATTTCCAAATTAATTTTTTTTTTGTCAAACACTCCAATAACTACTTTCTATAATGGAATAAGATATTAGATACGAAAACAAATTATATCAAGGCGTTTTCAGTAAAACAAAAAAATAGAGATGCGGCTCGATATGTAACGGAGCGCAAGGGAAATAAGAAACAGACAATTCAAAATAATTTAGATCAAAAGAAGAAAATACAACTTAACTCTGCACCAACTACTAGTGTTGGTTTTTAGACGTAGCACTAACATTTTTTATTAATAAAATTTTTTATATTAACTTGTGGTGTCTGAGCTGTGCGACCGACGGACCGTGTGACCTTGCCGAAAAAACATTTGATCGATTTTTTAAACCCACTTTCTCGTAAGCTAGCAAGCTGAAATTTTGCAGGCAGACTCATGCCAGTGATAAAAATGATGCATCGAAGTTTCAAATCGATCGAATGAACAGTAATAGAATTATTGAATTTTATAATTATTTTATTTATCTCTTTATATCTTGTCAATTTTTGAGACAGAGTGGTGTGGTGCGTAATATTTTCAACAACCTTTCATGTCGCGCAATAAGGTGCGCATTACATTGACATTAGTTTTTAAAAATATATTCACGATATATTCTATGGGTTGAACATTCAACTAATTCGGTAATTCCCGAAAACTTCACATTTCCGTCTCTGCTATATTTTTAGCGCATTTTCGAGAAGTCGAATGCGCTATTGCACCCGTTTTGTCCGTCCGTCCGTCATCACCCTTGATCTCAGCATCCATAAGTCCTAGACCCATGGGGTGTATATGTTTTTTGTATGTCCTGACCTGCCATTTGTGCATCAACACTCAGTTACTCAATCCGTTAAAAAACCCCGTTAAAACTACCAAAAAATATTTCGAATCGAGAGGTAACACTAGCGCAGGGAACGGCCGCCATTGCCGGAAGTCGAATACATAGTTTTTCAAGCATTGAAGAGTGGTGCGAAAGCGTGCAAAAGAATTAGTTTTTTTTTTTAGTTGACGTCATTAGAATATGTGTAAAAGTTTAGAGAGTTTTACGTCATCATTTGTGGTGACTTGTAGTTAGATTAAAGAGAAAATAATTTTTTTTAAAATGTAAAGAAATGACTTTTAAATATAAAAAAATGTCAGGTATATTCATTACACAAGAAAATTCATAAAAATATGTCTAAAATCTAAACACAATTACTGATAACTACATAATGCTGATATCTAACATAAGTACTGATACATAATACGAAAATGCGCTAACACGTCCTGAATTCCAATAGGTACCAGGCTTAACATGATTTTTTTTTGTGCTAAAAGTATTGGAACCAAGAAAAAGCGTTGTCAAAAACGATAAAAGCTCAGGCAAATTTTAAAAAAGTAAATATCAAGTAAGGGGTGTGTAAATTTTTATGTAATAAACACTATGTCATTGCTTTCAAAGACTACTGTAGGCATGGGTGTGTCGCGCTAAAACCAAAGAATGTTTTTTTGTATTTTTAAAGATAACCTGTTAAAAATGACGTTATAAATGTTTTAACGAGCTTTTGTTTAAAATTCTATTAAAAAAACGGACAAATATTCTTTTTTTGTAGAGCGATTATAAACATTATATCTTATCTTATCTTATCTTATCTTATCTAATCTGTTACAGACGCTCCTTTTATACAGAAGATTATTTCGTTCTACGTTTGTCTATGATTTGTGTCTAGTCCTACACTCTTATTAGAGTTTTAAAAGATGATTAAGTGTTGGCTTTTCTGGTTTCCTCAGGCAACCTATCCACGCCCGAATTCCGGACGGGAAGAAAGAAAACTTGTATGTGTTTGTCCTTTATACGAAATAAAAAAGGTGTTTTTATCCTTATGTCGATCTGAGGGTTGTATTAAGTTTTCTCTGTGTTGTATTTCTAAATAAGAATTAATCGTTTTATGTATTATAATTAATTTACTGAACATGAATTGTGTGAAAACAAATCTTTGCGCTAAAATTCTTTCTCAATCATGCAGACAAGTAATTTAAAAAAATAATAATAATAAAGCAATAACTTTAAAATGCAAAGGATACGAAATTGAAGCTCCACATATCACATCCATCCTGCAAAAATTATTGATGGGACTAGGAGACAAGATATGGATTTGAGGATTTAAATTTGGTAAGCGAAAGCAGAAAATCTGGGAAAGCCAAAGCTAGAAAGAAAAGACACAACAGCTGGCTGATTCAGGGCCGATAAAATTTGAAAAAAAACTTTGACTCTTCATATTGATCTGCCTCATTTTTCAAATATCCAAGTTACACATGGTAACCGATTAGTGTGTCGCGAATTTAAATATGAGTTGAGTTAAAATAACTTCGTAAATCATGAACGACGCAGTCAGAAAAGATCTGAGCCAAATTTCGGGGTCAGAGATTGAAACAAACGTACTTGCAGGTTTAAACACGAATAAATGTGTGATGACACTTGATGGCAGTAAATATAAACAATCTTGTTCACCGCCAGATATATTTGAGCCCGAGACAACTAGATACTTCTTGGCCAATATGCCTTCTAAGCTTTTTTGGGCCGCGTGTCCGAAATTCAATTAAAACCTACTTTTATGTAGCAAATTAGGCTCTGTGTGCCTTCTGTGGCACGCGAGGCATCGGTTCACCATCACTAATCTAAGCGAAAAACATCAGTGTCAAAATAAATCAAGAATGAAAGGGGACGCCTTCCGTTAGGACCAGAGCTCCTTCGTCTCCTTCTCTCTACCCCTCACACCCGGGCAGAGCCCTCTTTACACCATTTTGGGCCCTTGGGAAAAGAAATAGTGGTGAGCCCCTGGGCAAAGAAATGGTGGTGTGTCCCTGGGCAAAGAAATAGTGGTGTGTCCATGGGCAAAGAAAGAGTGGTGTATCCCTGGGCAAAGAAATAGTGTTGTGTCCATGGGCAAAGAAATAGTGGTGTGTCCATGGGCAAAGAAATAGTGGTGTGCCCCTGGGCAAAGAAATAGTGGTGTGTCCATGGGCAAAGAAATAGTGGTGTGTCCATGGGAACAGAAATAGTGGTCTGCCCCTGGGCAAAGAAATAGTGGTGTGTCCATGGGCAAAGAAAGAGTGATGTGTCCCTGGGAAAAGAATTAGTGGTGTGTCCCTGGGAAAAGAAAGAGTGGTGTGTCCCTGGGAAAAGAATTAGTGGTGTGTCCCTGGGAAAAGAAATAGTGGTGTGTCCCTGGGAAAAGAAATAGTGGTGTGTCCCTGGACAATGAAATAGTGGTGTGCCCCTGGGCAAAGAAAAAGTGCGCCTCCTCCCACAGGAATAAAAATAAATATACATAATACATATAAATAAACATATTCGCGTGGGCCCCCGAAGGTCCCATGCGTTAATACGGCCATGCCCCCGGGACGGTTGTACTCATATGATACATAAAAAATTACCTTAACCCACAGCTACAAAGCGAATTTTATAGTATTCAATATCGACGCCCTGTTTTTTTTTAATCCACTGAGCAGAGCAACAAGTGGCCTGGCAATCTGGCATTAAGGCACATGTTGGCTCACTTGTTGCCTCAACATGTAATTGGTCCAAAGCTACACGGACTTCCTGCCCCGACAGGCACAAACAGCGGCAATCATTTATTTGATCAACGCGGGGTGTGTTGATTTTATCAGTCAAAGCTCACCGTAAACTTTACTTGGCGGGAACCTGGCCTGTATGCGACACCCTCAAGGATAACGCGAGGAGCACTGTTGAGCCTAGGCTGTGGACCCCTATCCCATCAAAAAAAAACAAAAAAAACGTTTTCTTTATATACCTTGCAAGTCCACCACTTTTAGGTTACATCTGTGACATCATTTTGTGTAATCTACGATCAAAGAAAGTTCTGTCTTCTTTTACACCCGCTCATACTTCTAGTAATGAACTGCGCACCTTTAGGCTCTATCTGCGACACTTTGCGCCTGTAGTGTGCGGTACTCATTTAGCCATGAGGGGCGTAGCGGCATGGAGTTAAGTGCCACTCAAGGCTAGTGGTTATTGTCAAAAAAAAATGTGACGCCGCTAGGGACAAACAAAACTTTGAATTTGGCTAGAACATCCTTTACTCTTTTTATGAGTGCAAGCCATTGGTGGATCGACCAGACCTTTCCATTTCTTCATTAAGCCTTAACATGAAAAGTACGGTATACATTAAAGTTCCGCCTTCGTTTCTTCACACGTGAAATATACGGTAATCATTTAATTTCTGTCTTCGATAAATTTAACATGAAAAGTGCGGTATATATTTTGGTTCAGGGAAGACTTACAGCAAACCTGAGCCACAACAACATTAGTGATGTGTCAAATATTGGTGTTGTTTGGTATACTGAAAGAGTGTTTAAACAGAAAAAAAAAAATCAACGATTGAAAACAGCCGTGCAGCAACGGCTGTGAGCGGCGTACAGTATCATAATCAGAAGTGCAATGCAGACGCATGAAGAAGACTGGGCGATTGGGTAAAGGCACAAATACCAAAAATACCAACATTTGAGCTCAATCATCTTCAGATTTCTGGCATTCGTTATAGTTAAAGCGTGTAACTTCCATAAAGTAATTTAAACAGAACTGCTTGCGTTTTGACATTCGTACCTGACGTTTTCAACATGCTTTAGTGCTGAACCCGTCAAAATAATTTGAATGTTTTGTTAAATGCAGAAATAACAAAGACAAAAACTTATCACGAACACCCATTTAAAGATTGCTATTATAGATCCACGAGTTCTACAATATTCAGAATGAAGCCCATGTTAATCAAATCTCTGCCATATTTCCAACCGCAAAGATCTGATCATTTTAAAAGTTACTTTAGGAGATCATTTACTAATTGATCATTGTTTTTATGTTAAGCAGTTTTATGGATGGGTTGGTAATGAAGTTGTGGTGTGTTGATGGAGAAAGACATGATCTTAAACATGTCATTAGAGCTTTTCATAAACCTGTTATTTTAAAAAAATAAGTCTCCGACTACCCCTAACTAAAGCCACAAGAACAACAATAAAGACTAAAGACACCTCCTTTACATCAAGTGCGTGATTATATATAATTGGTTTAAGGGAGAGGGGTAACCTATGTTTTAAAACACCATTAGCACGAAAGTGGGATTGCTGTGTGTGCCTGAATTGCTAAGTGGCCAATAAGTCGTGGACTTGTGACTAGAACGAGCTGATTATCATCATAGGTAAAGATGTTGGTATGTGTGTGGGCGTGGAGGGGAGGGGAAGGATTGTATTAATTGGATGAATTAAATTAATTAAAAGCTGAGTTCACGAAATTTAAGATGTATTTAGGCTTACTTAAAATCATCAATTAGGTTAGTTGTTACTTAATTGCAGCCGTATAGTCCAAAGAAATTAGTATACCACGAGGAAAAGGGATATTTTCTGTATATAGTGTGTGGGAAAAGGGGGAGGGAGGGCAGACATTCTGATCACTGTGGTTTCAAAACGAAATTTTACACACAGAGATCAATAAAATGAACGTTCAACGATCCAACATGGCTAGGTTCTTGGAATCGTTTAGACTAACTTCATATATACATATCACACTTACACGAGTCAAGGTCACTCCAGACGATGGCCTTGCTGCTGACCTTACTCTGGCGAGGTCATCCATTCCCATTTCCTTCCTTTGACAGTTTGTGAAGTGAAATCCTGTCATCGCCGTGCCGTTTCTAATCCAGGCGCCACTTTTGGTCTTGACGTTTGAGCCTGGTCGAATTAAACACTGGGACGGGGGGTGGCCCGACTCAAACGGTCGGTCAGGTGCGGTCGTATATATGGAATTGGGAAATTTTCGACTATCGATCAGATTCCGATGATAACAGTTTCCCATTCGATTGGAGTGTTTGCTATCATCGTTTGAACAACGCGTCGAATCGATGATTTGATTTCCTTGGATTCTATGACGTCCGACCGAGCAGTCGATAGGGAATCGATGACGTCCTAGGGTCCGAACGACGCCGTCCGAGGTTTCGGCACCGCCGAGGAACGACTGAATTCGTGTTAGATGCCGGACGTCAAGGGAGAACATGGGACAATGAACTTTCTGTTGAGAATTCAATGTATACAACAAGCTAGAATTCGGGTCAAAGGTTTTCTTTCGGACAACAACCGTGTAGCCGAGACAGGTGTCTCCGAACTTAATAGTTCTGCAAAGGTTTTCATTGGTTGCAGTCAGCGAACATTTTTCACAAGTCTCTGTCCGCGATCCTGCTTGTATTTGCAAGGATTTGCACGAACGACAAACTTGGGATACGTCCGATGAACTTCTAAACAATTGGGATTTGAGGAACTTTGAATCTGCAGGAGAACGGAAATCTGAGCAGCTGTTGCGTTTTAACCTATGTTTATATGTACAGCAGAGTTCTTCAACGTTTTCGTGCAATCCTCGATTTTTATAAGATAATTCTCTATTTTCGTGTGATTCTTTGTTTTCGTGTAATTCTCCAATTTCGCGTCCTTCTTTGATGTCATGCAAGTCATTGGTGTCCCTTAACTCCTTGTTTTCCTTTACTACACTATATTTGCACGATCCTCTTTGTGTACACATTTTTATCAAGCGTTTCGTTTCAGTATCCTTCGAAACTAAATTTTTGTTGACACCATTAATTCCAGCACTCTGCTGACACACAACCGAATGCTGTATTGACTGCAGACTGATTGCCTTTGGAACGACACTTTTTATATCCACATGAATGCTATCCTGTTTGATACGTTCATCAGCTATGGACTCCCTCACATCACTGCCGTCACATTTATATGTCAAGTCAGACGATCCGATTCCTTTGTCTCTCTCAGTTCCATGGCACATAGGCTCCTTGATGCGGAAACTGTCCTCGGTGGGCCAACCATCGCTGATGGGGGAACTCTCCTTGGTGGCCAAACCATCGTTGATGGGGAAGTACTTTCTGAGACTGAGATTGATAACCTTTCTCTTGGAGCGGGCGCGGCGTCCATCCTCTGACCTTGAATTAGTGTGACCGTTAGCTTTGTTAACCCCATCCTGTTGAGCTATGGCGGTGGTAACCGTGAACGCCATGCTGTGTGCGAATAATGAGTCCGCAACAGAATAAGGGTGCAGTGAAGTTTACCGTATATTATGACCAACGGATAGACGCACTTCGGTGAATCCACTGTCTCCCATTCTGAAAGGGTGAAGCAGACGCTAATTACTAATGGCCTCTCAAACATCATTTCAATATTTCTCTACTACGGTAATCACACGAGCGTTGAACGACGAAATATTTTACCATACCACCTCAAATCCGGTCAGGTTTTAATTTAGGAAATAAAAATGGGCAACTCGTTTTCTTCAAAATGTATTTTTTATGACGGTAAGAGTGCTTTCTAAAAGGACGCTTTCTTTTCCACACCAACGAATTGCACGGCCCGTGAAAAACAAAGAACACTTGTTAAGTGGCAACAAAATCTTATCATTTCAAGATTTGTTTCATCTCAAGAGTTGTTTTTTTAATGTATGTATTGGCTAAAGCCGGGTACGCGTAAACGCGTTGTAAGATATTCCATTCATGAAGACCATACAACCCAGTGGCGAGTGGTCGGTCTTAAGACGTGTGCCACCTGACCATCGATACATGGCCATTTTCAAAGGGCCGCCCACTGCTGAATATAAAACTGACACAAACAGCGCAAGGGCGCGCGGCTTACAACATAATACATGTATATGCTAATTTTCTAGCAATGTGTTTAAACGATACATCATACATTAATGAAAAAACGTAAAAACTTTGACGTGCATGTTAAACAGTTCGCGGTGTGTGCAACTGAACCACGTCTTTTATTTTAAATTCTAAAATAAGCCGTCCAGCTTACTCATATCAACGACGTGATTCACGCATACCTTTCATGTAAGAATTAAGCAAGATATGCACGCTTAAGCCTAGGCTCGCACACAAGAGAATTCACAGCAGGTAATTGTGGTCAAAATGTGTAATTTTCCTGCTGCATTTCAAAAGGACGACAGCCCGGATTTATTCCTGTAAAATCGAGTGTCTGAAAACTAAGTTCAAATGTATTTTAAGTACAATAAAATATTGGAGAAAAGCATCAGAAAAAACTCTTGAAACTTATTGCAAACACAACTGAACTGATGACAATCTGATGTACGTTCAAAGAAATACAACCAAAACAACAAAATAATCTAACAAACTAAAACCCCGCAATCGCGTAGCGAAATCCACAATAATTGAATAAAACCACCTGTTAGATTCACGGTCCAATGGATTGATTTCAAGAAAACCAACAGGGGTAATGCTCAATCTTGTTTAGCGAGCTAAGGTGCATCCCCAATCACAGCCGTCCATTGTGACGAAAATTAAAAAAACTATTAGATCTATTTCTCTAGTGAGACGTTAATTAATTCGCGTTTTCAACGTTTACTTCCTGTTTCACAACGCCGCGCTGATCACTATTTTAAACATTTTAATCCACGAGCTTCCTTTTGGTTTTATCACAATCATGTGTAACACTCTGGTTTCTGTCTCCTTGTAAAGGAAAAAAAAATGTAAACAAAAACTCGATGCACCGATTCCTTCCCGTGTAATCCACTCGGCCCGTCCTGAGTACTGGCACTGGTCAACCATCGGCGGTTCATGGCTGTGGTAAACCCATGAAAGACGCTCTGTTACGGCGCGTACCTGTTAGACCCTTAGGAGCGGCGGTACCTCCGACCGTATCATCAAGGTAAAGCTCCAAACCTTTTTCCCTAAATGTCACATGGCAAGGATGTGAGGGAACGGGTGAAGGGAGGTGTGTGTGTTTGTGGGTGGGGGTCGCGTGGTGGGAGGGGGGATGAGAGAGATGGAGATATTCGAGAGAGCAGCTGGAATAATTCGAAGTAATGGCCAGGAATGTTTGTGGCTCACTCCCGCCACCCCCCCCCCCTTCGACCTTCGCCATTGAAGGTATCCTAACCCACTTCCATTGTAGTCGTTTATTGGGGCAGGGTGCACTTGAGGGTGGCTTTTAGCCTGGGTTAACGTGGGTTAACTTAAACATGTCTACAGCTGTTGTAAACACTGAGTTCGCTGAGGAAGGGGTGGAGGGAGATAGAGTAACTAAAGAATATAGGCGAGGAAAGAGAGGAAAAACAACGAAGTGTTTTGATTTTGTAGCATACAATTTAACGCATGATATCATAGAATCAGTAAAGATCGAAGCAAAAAAAATCTATTTGTATTCTTCATCCCAACATAATTAAGTAACGAAAAATATTGTAACTAAAATTTGTGTTTTATTCGCTAGATGAAGAAGGCTAGTAGCCCTCGCGTTCATATCTTTCTTGTGTTTATTATTGTTTGGTTTATTCACACCCTCTTCATTAATGTCTTGCACGTTATTTTCATTTATAATACAAATTAAAAGAAAGTTGTCAGGGGATGATTATTTTAATTTTCTAATATATAGAAACAGACGAAAGAAAGTTCGCTTTAGTGGCGTAGCTATAGGAGGGGGTACAAATTCGAACGCCCTCCTGGGCCTCCACTTGAGGGAGGCCCCCAAATTAGTGTCCAATTTTTTTTTACATTAAATATTACGTGCACCGTCATGTATGTGGGGCCCCAAAGAGATTAAGCTCCCCTGGGCTCCCAAACCCCTACATATTCCTAGCTACGCCACTAGCTGTTGATCCGGTGCCAAAGTAATCTCCCTTATATAGAGTTATTTAGGTGGGGGTGAGCGGGGAGAGATTTTGTCAGGCCGACCTTTTTCCGAATGTCAGCGAGATATAAGGTTTGGCTATAGTAGGCGAGCAGTGCTCAATGACCACTGGAACAATGGTCAGATACCCACCCCACAGACGATGGTCAAATACCACGCAGACAACGGCCAGATACCACAAAGCTCGTGCTTATAACTGCTCTACAGCTTTTGCCAGAATAGGGCTCTTGCCACAACTAATTGCTGCCTTTTTGATAGATACGATAGTTAAATTAATATACATCTACAAAGTCCAAACTTTCACTCCTTTGTTAGATTTATGCCATCATCTTTTCGGTGGATCTTTAATCCGCTCTTTACTTAGCAGCTCAGATAGAGTTTCAGATAAAAAGTTCCGGCGTGCACGCTGGCGTGTGTTTGATGTCATGGTTTGATTCATTCCATGCGTACTCGTAGAGCGGCAGACAGATGCTAACTGAGACGTAATCCTCGGGGTCAGCATCAATAAGCTTTTGAGAACCCATGGATTTCCGTTCTTGATGATGGTAAGGTGAAATTATGTTTTAAACGGACAAACGTTTTGCTGAATATGTTTCTGTAATTACAAATTATTACAGAATTTATATTTTCCCCCATAATTTTATCAACATAATTTTTGAAAATTTTATTTTGATTCCCTCAACCCACTCACACCCCCCCCCAAACAAAAACTCCAACAAACCTGGGTAAAGGGAAGGGGAATTGTGATGGTTACCCTCCCCACCCCCTAACCCCTAGAGCTGGGGAAAATAAAAAAAAACACCACTATATTCAGATATATCTATTTTAACAAACGTTGAAAGCCAATAACTGACCACGTAGTATGTGAGGAACAAAAGACTGTTATACTCTGACAGCTGATAATGTAATCATGTGATGTAACATCAGTGCTCAACGCGTAAGTAGACCAAAGAGACTTCGTGATTAAATCTATAAACTGTTAATGCGATATAACAATTAGAAAATGAATCGTCAACACATGGATTATTGAGTACTTTGTGACTAATTTTAAAATATATTGCATGATGTAGCAATCTCTCTGTGTGCAGTCCCCCTTCTAACGCGCACGGTCGTATGACGCTGACCTCTGGACCAATGAAACGTTTCCCCGTATGTTTGTTTAAGTGACATTGAAAGATTTATAAATACGAAGGCAAATCAATAACTAAACCTAAGGGCAAGGGGCAAAGGGTGAAATCGAGTTTAATGCTGTTTTTATGCACATAGTGACATAAGGCGAATACAAAAACCGTGTTGGCTGGACAATAGTGGTTTTTTTGGTGTTTAAAAGACTACGTCCGCGTCGTTGTTGACGAGAGCACCTGGAAATACCGAGTGTTATCATGTCGGAACAGAGGCGTCACTAGGGTTGGTGTCACCCGGGGCGGTAGCTCATGGTGTCACCCCCTGTCGACCTAACCCATAGACTCTTCCGAGTTTTCCAGTGCAAAATAACGGGAATATACAGAATTTTACAATTTGGTGTCACCCCCCTGATGGTGTCACCCGGGGCGGCCAGCCCCCACCGCACCCCCTAGGGACGCCACTGTGTCGGTGCAAGCGGTTAAAGAGAGCACCAGGTCCGGGTGAGGAAGAGTTTTCTCCTCCTTCTCCAACCAATGAATAAGCGCGTTAAACGATAATTAGAAAAGAAAAAATGTTAGTAGCTTTTTTTTCTAAAATCATTTAGAATCGACTTTATTTTAAATATCTAGGTCTGAACCTTCGTTATTTCAGACGTTTCAACCACTAGGAAATGTTTTAAAAATTTACCTTTCCGAAACCGTTGGTGACATTTGAAGTCTATTTTTAGAGGTTACAAAGCCCTGGATAACCACGTTCGACTTGGATAAATGTTCGGTTATTGAACTACACCCGCCCCTTCCAACACACAGGTAAATGTGGTCCCCGATCTCCCCCTCCCCTGTGGTCATGTTAGTTCTTACAACCAGCCGTGTTTATAAACATGTTATGATTACTTAATACAATTTTGGCGCAGTCAGTGAATCTCACAAAGAAGATTACGAACGTTTATCTGAATTAAATATATAGCTATGATTATGATTTGTTATTGATTAGAGAGAATAGCGGAGAACTTAATGTCAGCGGATTGAAACTACAAATGTATTAAAATTATTATATATCATAAGTTATTTTGTAATTGTTGCGCGTTTATTTGCAGTAATGTATCGGGGAAATTTCTACACACCTCTCGTAATGCCAAAACAAACTATGTGCAGCAAATATCCCATTTCCCTAGCTGAATAATAGGTATTAGAAATAAGCATAAAAAATGTTTGAATGTCTGTGCTTGGATCATTTCTAAGATCTGTCGTGTAAATCAATTTACACTAGCACTTCATTCGAGTGTCGAATGGTTAAGCTGGAAAGAGTCTGGGATTCTAGCGCCGTGGTTATAATATAAATATTTATTAAAATAATACATGTACGTTGGCGTCAGCAAAAGAAAGGTTTCTACGGATCAGCACTGTATAACACATACAGTAAATTCCCTCTATAACTTTGGTTACGTTAATGGTTCTCAACATGTGTGCGCTTCAACAATTATTTTTTAAAAAATTAATAATTTGAGGTGTTTGGTGAAAGATTGTTGATAATGATATTCGATTCTTTATTCTTATTTGAAAATCGATCATTTTTTTAGACTACCATAGTATCTTACTTCTGATATACTATGGAGCAACTGATGGTTAATGGCCACAAATTCATGAAACAAAACAAAACAATAAACGAATTTAAAAAGCATTGAACTATCTGAGGATCGACTTACATATCTATCGACCTCTTCACAGAAACCTGCACATGTCTTAGTTCCAAATTCAGCACCACCCACGCCATCAAAATAACGTAGGCCTAGAACCGCTCTTATGCATACATTTAAAAAAAAACAAAAAAAACCTCCCTCCTCCATTGTAACAAATGGCTCACAATGTATATATATATATATTTTTTTTTTAAAGATCGTCACAGGCTGACATTAATGCTACGACCGGCGGAGGCATTAAACACAAGAAGTTGAGAATCGCTGGATTAGGGCTATCATTAAAGAGATTTGTGTGATGTAGACATCAACTTTGAGACTTCCGTGATCGGTTTTTTGTTTTCGACTTCAGGTGGAATGTTGGCTTCGCCTTCAGGACAAAGAGAAGAAAACATTAATGTGAAAGTTTTGTAACACACGGACTCGGACTCGTCGCTTAAAAATATCAAGACATTGACTTGGTTTGGTGGGAGGGGGGGGGCTTTCACAGGCCACCCCCAAAAAAACACAACAACAAAAAAACAAACAAACAAAAAAAAAAACACACACACACACAACCAAACGTACTTTTAGTAATGACATCAGACACACTTAAGGCGTATCGCTCAACAAAATACAACACCAGGTTAAAACTGGACCAAGTGTATGGAAACTTTTCGTAAACAGGCGTAGCCATGGGCGTATTCTAGGGAGGGGCAAGGAGGTATTTGCCCCGTCCCCTCTAATTTTTAGAAAAGTGTCATAAAGTTGTTACAATAAAACTTGAAGTAAATTTCCTGAAAGTTTATTACATTGAAGACAGTGTACATATATCAAACATAAAAAAGAATTATATCTCCAAGTATAAATGAATCAAATGGTAGAATTAATGTTAAAGCGTTCACTAAGACTTTAAATGACGTTTCTTTTGGCAACCAGGCATTGGTGACCTGAGGGGGTGGGTGATGGGGAGAGAGTGGAGGGGGATAATATCGATCATCCAGAATGTAAGTTAGGGTTGGGTCCGAGCAGAGCACCACGTTATTTCTGATATCCCCTGCCATCACAGAGAGTCGTCCCCCCTGCCCTCACACAGAATTGTCACCCCCCCCCCCCCTTTTCCAAACTAGTCAATGCTTTGGCAGTGCCGTGTGACGCTCGCGTTTTGTTTGAAAGAGTGCCAGTAACTGCCATTATAACAGCACCTACCTGACCAGGTGACGTGCGATATTTATCCATCTGGAGTATCTTCATTGGTGTGGTCTTCTCGTGCTGACATAGCGATCGGCCCGCTGGAAGAGGGTTGAAGGGGGGGGAAGGGGGAGTTACTGCAGTAAGCGATCTCCTGCCCGGCGTGTTAACGTCATGACTCTAGGTCTTTACCCCCGGGGTGCTTACTGCAGTAAGCCAGTTCCTGTCCAAGGGGGTTACTGTAGTAAGGTGGCTCTTATCCAATGCCTCTACTGCAGTAAGGTAGTTGTAATCCAAAGTTACTTCTGCTGTATGATAGTTTGTATCCAATGTGATTAATCCATTAGTAGTTTCTGCCTAGCGTGTTTAGAGCCAAAGGTTAGGTCCAGACCTATCGTATCCAATAGAATTCACTCACAACGACATATCACACCTTTCGAAACCCGGTGCAATCATGATGAGACGTTATCCATGCCTCATTTGGACAAAGAATTCTCCGAAATCAACTTTTATACGTGTGATGGTTCAGTTGTTGTTTTTTTTCTTCTTTAAAACGGCGACTGCGTTAACTTTATCAGTGACATAACTTTGACTCTTAGCAATGTTTGAAACTATTTAAAACAAATACATCGGAAGTTTTAAGCTTAACACAAACATTAACTTAAACAAGAGATATGTCTTTAAAACAACACACTGCAATTTGAAATTTCATAAACGTATACCAAACATTTTGCAGATTTACAGAGCCAAACCTCTCCACTATCCCAGGGCTATCAAAACAAAAGTTTAAAAATAAAAACAACAACAACAACACAACCATTTGACGCGAAGCAGAACAATACAAATTGGGTAACCTACGTAAGTACCTTGAGTTCTCTATCAGTACACTTTAACCAGCTCGCACACCCCCCCCCCACTACCACCACCACTTTCTCAAAGTTTGGATTCAGCCGAAGCACGTATCGCTCCTGGTCGAACCACCGTCCTCAATACAGGACCAAAAAGAAAAGCCTCGACTCGAGGGGTGTTCACTAACCACACAGTTCACCACGGTGTGACTAAACTGTTTGGACTGTTATACACACACGCGATGCAATTTGATGCACGCGTTATTGCAGTAGTTTCTTTCTATATATTGTAAGTGCGCGTCGCTCACCGAACGACGTTGTTAAACTCTACCGCGGCAATAAAATAGTGTCTTCATTTCGTGGTAATATAAAGAAGATATTGAGTTCCGAGCATGAAATGAATACGTGTTAAAATAACGGCAAGACATAACAAATTAATACGATTAATTGCATTATCATTTATTTTAGCTTGCATTAAAAAACATTTGCTTTCTTTCAAATGTATTTATTTTTAAACGCGCTAAAATTATTTCTCATTCACTCACGATTTCGTTGAAAGCAATGCGATTTACTTGACAGTGATGAAATCAGAACGTGACATGTATGTCAGATCGTGTCGTTGTATAAATGTCACTTACTTCTGGCATTAATGTCTCCGACAAATCTTGCTATGCCGTTTAGTGAATTTAGACCATTTCAGTCGTTTCTGTCGTCATATTCAGGTTTAAACTTAACAAAATCGTTGTTTTACCAGAAGTCTTAAATGGTCGGTATGATTTATAGTTTGTTTACCAGAAGTTTTACATAGTTGGTATGATTTATAGATAGTTTGGTTACCACAAATCTTACATGGTCGGTATGATTTATAATTTGTTTACTAGAAATTTTACATGGTCGTATGATTTATAGATAGTTTGTTAACCAGAAGCCTTACATGGTCTGCATGACTTAAAGTGAAATCTGAAAAGTTTAAAGCTGAAAACGAAAGCTAAATGAAATAAAATAAATAATCATTTTAAAAAAAGTAAAATCGATTAAGAGACGTAGAGAAGGAAAGGAATGGGAAATAACGTAACAGGGGATGTAGTGGTAGATAGAAGATGGGGGAGGGGCGGATCGAGAAGTAGTGAGAGAGAGATTTGTAGCAAGAAGGAGAGATGGTGTAGCGAGAAGGAAAGAGAGAGAGAGAGAGAGAGAGAGAGAGGTAGTGGATTAAGGAGAGAAGTACGAAAACAAACTACTTTAACAACTGATAAAGCGATCTCCAGCCATTTCCGTCCACACATATTATGGTCCCCGATTGAAGTCACTCGTGTGTCCTTATCAGTGCGACCAACTTCTGGCTGGCAACCGTGTGGAGAAACTGATCCGTGTCTCGCCAAGTTAGCACCGCTGCAGTTTATTTGATAACTACCGAGTGAAAAAACAACAACTGAGTTTTAACGCGAATTTAAATCGTTCGTATTTTTCTAGTGTATTTTTTTTTCTAAATTATACAAATCTATAGGTCACGTGTCGAATTGGCCCCCAAATATTGTTATTAATATTTTTAAAAAATAAATAAATAAAAATTAAAATTCCTATAGTTTTCCAAATAACACATGGTGGGTGATATTTTCTTTCATTTAAAACGGAAATTTAAATGATGATTAGAAAAAAAAATGCGATATAATAAAAAAGATCAGGCTGGAACCATGTAGATAGGAACCCGAAAACAAGCTTTTGTTGGAGTAAAGAACTTGGCTTTAACACTAACTGAATCATTATAGACTACAGACAACTAGCGTTATTTGAATGGTTTTTTTTTCAAATAGGGATGTTCATGATATGGCGGAAATCTATTAATAGAAATATTATATTTAAATTTATCTTTTGTAAGGACAAATTCATAAAAAAAAATAATAAAAGATACGAGAGTCAATACGTGAATGTAGGTATATTGAGAATGATTGATCTTATCTGCTAATTTTTAATTCTTCGTTATTTTAAGACAGCTTATTGGACTTGCAAAATAAAAAAAAACAATTTCGTAATTTTACTAAGCTAACAATTTTGAGAACATAGTGATTTGACTGTATTTATGCCTCAAAACTTTGTTCCGCTAAAATGTAATCTAATAAAAGAACATTACGAAATGAGCTATGACGTTTTCCGGTTTTAGAAATAAAGAAACCTATAGCTTCGGGAAATTTTGGGACGTTGGCGCATTGACGCCGCCTAACTTTGGGGCTTCTTTTTTTCTTTTTTTTTTCTGGAATACCTCTGATCAAAAATAAAAACCTTAAATTTACCCTATACAGGTATTAAAAAAAACGGATTTCATTTAAAAACTTGATGTCTTACAAACATACGCTTGAAATTTGAAAACATAACCCAAAGCCTGATGCCTAGAAGCTAGATTTAGTTGGGCAATGATACAACACTATAACCTTGGGAGGTGTGTATGTGTGGGGGGGGGATGTTCAACAGTGATGTCACGTGACTTCGGACCAAGGTCAGACCTGCGATAAAAATGTGGAGAGATTCCTCTGATGACGTCCTACGGATTTTGAGCCTCGGATGTGATTTTAATTCCTGGTTCTGGACTAAAGAAATGTCTAGCTGGGGGGACCGGGGGAGGGGGGCGGAAGGAAGAGGCCTGATATGTTAGAACGCGACTGGAGTTCCTTAGGCCTGGGGAGCCCGACATGAATAGAAATCCGACCCCCCAAAAAACAAGGTTACCGGCAAATTGGCTTTTCTAAAAGGGAATTTGTTTCTAAGAAAAAGAAGAGAAAAAAATAACACGTGAATAGCAGGTGCAGTTGATTTGTAAGGCGCTAAAACTTTTTATTGGTCTTCGCGAACCCGATACACAGCGTTTATATGGATCTAGATCTAACAACAACAAAAAAATAAAATACTGAAGAGGTATCTTCCGACCACTTAAAGTTAACTTGGAAAAGTTGATACAAAACAATGCATTTAAAAGAAAATTCATTCTATGTTTTGTTGAAAACGAAACCCAATTCGTAATGACTAAATATGGCCCCCATTATTGGTTTTTACGACATAAACGAAGGATAAGAAATTTAGAGTTTAAATGAAAAAAAAATTGATATTCCCCTTTGTATAGGCCTTGGAGAAATTTGTCCGTGAACTGCTAATTGTCTCTGACCATGCGTTTCACTAATGTCATCTCAATCTTTATAATGACAACCCATAACAACATGCGTCACGATGAGTATCCCGAATGTCATCGAAAAAAAAATCGTTTCGTATATGGCAGATGTCACTGACAAACTTATGTCATTGATGTCACCGACGGGTCCGGTAATGAATTTCCCCTGACAACTCGGGGCCATGAACGTCACAGAGAGCTCCTGTCATGAACGAGTGAAATGAACTGCGGGTGCCTTGACGGATTACTCGAGACGGTCGAAGTGTGCGTCTTAGCGACGTTGTGCACACATGATACAAGTGTGTCTACGTCGGTCTGTGAGGCTTCTACCACCATCGACCATCGGACTTTCAGTTTAGTCATATTTAAACTATATAGAATGAGGGTTATCGATGTTGATAACTTATTTAAATAGTTTCTAATATAATAAAGTTTAAACGACAGTTTTTTCTTCAGAAACAAAAATTACTGAGAAGAGAATTGCGGGTTTTAATTGATCTATATCATGTGTATATTAATTTCACTTTGATACTTCTTCAACCAACGTTGCTCTATCTTCAACCCTTTATTCGAAACTTAAACACTGTGTTTATTTAACAAACTGTTGCCAACCTAGCCGCACAACACTACGATTCTCACATTGTACATAATCCGGCCCTACAAAACGACGGTTATCGAACTATTTCAAACCTTGCCCCACAACTCGACGGTTATCAAACTATTACCAACCTAGCACCACAACACGACGTTTCTCAAACTATTACCAACAACACGAAGTTTCTCAAAATTATTACCAACCTAGCCCCAAGACTCGAAGGTTATCAAACTATACCCAACCTAGCCCCACAACATGAGGTTTCTCAAACTATTACCAACCTAGCCCCACAACTCGACGGTTATCAAACTATTACCAAACTAGCCCCACAACTCGACGGTTATCAAACTATTACCAAACTAGCCATACAACTGGACAACAAACTCCCGAAATCAGCAAATTACCTTCACCAAGGGAACAAACACAAATGCGTTGTTTTAAAAGTTATACACATAACTATGCACTCGAAACAAAACAGGGTTAAGACAATACACTTGTCACGTGTCAATATTCATCACGTGTACATGACTTCACAACTTTCACTAACACATCGGTGAGCATTGTCCGTTGAAAGGAGTGGAGCGTTGAAGTGTAATACAATTGATGTGATTTTGTGAAGTAACCGGATCTTTGTCCCCAGAGCTTTACCGCTTAGGTCTCGCTATAGCGTGACCTTTCCTAGTTCATGTTCACATCTATTAAACATGCAGACTATACTACATGTTATTGTTTGAGCTCAGTAAATCTGCGTACTATCCCTTGTGTTATACTGGGATTTGGATTGTTATTTAAAGGACGAGTTGTAAAACAAGCATAAAATCGTCGGAATGATTCACTGAAGATATATACTATTAAATGAAATCTGAGACAAAATTACTACGATTGTTATTAGGGTCTGCTTACACAAGTTGTATTTCTACAGCACACTTACTAACTTTTATCTTATTTGATGTGAAACTATTCGAATTTTGTCAAGGTATTTACATTCTTTACAATAACATCGGCGATGGCAGAAAACACTGTTACTAATTATTAGAATTAAGCTTAGCGAATCACAAGTTAAAAGAAGACGATAGATTGAAACTGTGTCCCATCCAAGGGGAAGAAATCCTTACGAAATCACAACAACCACACGCGATCACAGAATGTCCCCGAGTCACATAGCCAACACCGGCGTGAACCCGTGCGTGAAAACGTTCTTTCCACACCGTCGATACCTTAGAGCCGACCTGTAAAGTCACTCCGCTACCACAGCCACCAACAGGTCAACTCTGTTATTATTATTCTTTTTCTGTAACGTCTTCTCCCACTTCGTCTTGACCCCGCCGTCAAACATAAAACAGAAATCACAACAAAGTTACACATTCGATGATGACTCATCACATTTGAATCCCGTGTCCTAAACCCGAATATATCCCCTTACCGTCAAAGGGGCTCGGGGTGGGGGGGGGATGTCGCTGATCCATACACGGCTGTAATTTCCCAAATCACATGGCGACATCAGCCTTGCGCGCCTGCCCCCGTCCCCGNTTGTACTACAAGAAAAAGCGGACATTTTCCAGTGTATGTATGGTAAAACACATCCGACCCGGTTTGTTTCCCCCAACGACACAAAGCTTCAATCGGGCGTAAGTCCTCGAGTCAACTACGCCGGTAATCAGCAATCTGGCTTTCAATCAGACATTACCATTTTGTTTTTTGGGGTCGCTACTGCCATTAAGAAGAAGGTGAAGCTACCTTCATCCCCCCCCCTTATATACTTCGCCTCACCCCACCCTCCCTGTCTCTCACCGAAGCCACGTTAAGTAAACCTATCGAATAAAGGTCAAAGAATTTCGGTGGTGGTCGCGAATAATGCTCTCGTGTCTCAGCTCCACATTCAAAAACGTTTTGTATTCTGCGCGCGCAACTGGCGAGAGCCGTACAAGCTTAAGTCTCGCCAGAGGTAAAAGAAAAGAAAAAACCTTATGGTTGGGGGAGGGGCGGGAGTGGGGTGAGAGGCTCTTTTGTAGAGCTGAATCAACGGGTCACAGCGGAAGCCATCGGCCAGGTCTGTCGTATCGACGGGTCTACTCCTTGCAGTCTAGAAATCTCAATGTCAAAGTCTCACAGTCAGCAAGGCAAGTTTAGGCAAAGAATGAACGGTAACAGGTTGAAAATAAAATACACGTGGTTCCTCGTATTGTGTTTTTACTGAACCAACAAAGCGTCCCTTAAGAAAAATGCACATTATTTATCTGTGAAGATGTAAACTTAACTGGAGAACCCCATCTAAAGAAGTTCGATATTAGTGTTTGATAACACACATTTTCACCTACCGTTGACTGAAGGGTTTTGTCGATACTACATTATTCCACGGATATCTGAGTTACCATACATAACATACGCCACACAGCATATCTCATTCTGACATATCACATACCAACGCAAACTTAACAGCAACCAGAGGTTTTGACAGATTCTGACTGAAATGTCTGACCATGCGACTATCTTATCAGGCCGTGAGCAAACACAGGGCAGAACCATTAGGAATAATCACAGCACGGCGCATTTTAAGGCAATTCTTCCAAACGAGGCACTTCACTCACTTTCGGAACAACTTTAAAAAGTAATAGCGACCGTATAACTACGCTCTAGGCCACTGTAGACATATATCCTTGGTGGCACCAGCGCTCTATCCTCCCTGTCCCAATAACTTGTTGGAAATAACTGCAGCAGAACTAGTAATAATAATAATAACAATAATAATAATAACAATAGTAATCATTGAACCCCTCCCCTCACCCACCCCAAGCCCCATCAGTTAGCTGTGGACATTCGTAGACAGGAAATGACGTGTGCCGAGAGCCTGCATTTAACGAGTTTGCCCTAATTGATGGAGCACGCAGGCCTGCGGATCAGCCGTCCGCTTTACGACGTAATAAATAACTGTCTCTGATATCATTTACATGTAATTGTCCTATTTGCTGAAACGTTTGGGGGGGGGGGGCGCCCAACTCCGTTACCCCTCACCCCACACACCCAGATCCCCAAAACAGAAAGGAAGAAAAATAAATAAATACAAAGGAAATTCCCACAAATGTAGCAACAGTTATATCGAGTGAACACTTTCAAACAAAACTCTTAGTTTAGGGCCTAAAGGAAAACGCTTGCTGTAGTTAAAAATATAAACCACCACCATCAATACTTAGGTGAAATTGGTTTCAATTCAACCCCGCCTTCAGGTTAATCACATCAATGTTTATAAGGTCATTCGTTCGCACTAAAATTTCATGAATCATAGCCCTAAGAATTTCTGAATTTTTTATTTTTTTTTTGTAACGAGTTTGTTCCAACTTATTATGTAGTTGCCAATATACAAATAATTAGGATCACTGATTCGTTTAGTACTTCAGAGCAGTGAAACCCGTTGAAAGTTAACAGACATGAAGTTGCCAGCCCGAACCGTACTTAAGACTTGCTTCAATTAAAAAAAACAAAACAAATTGAGCAAACATAGTGATGATCAAAGTTACTGTATTGATTGCCTTTTTTGTTTTGTCCTTCTCAATATCAGTTCACCGCGCGTGTATAAAAATCAATAATAAAATAAAGTAATGGATAATATGGATTTGTCTTTTTCTGAAGAAGCTATTCTTTCATTTGTGTTCCCACCCGACAACAGATAATATAATATGGATTTGTCTTTTTCTGAAGAAGCTATTCTTTCATTTGTGTTCCCACCCGACAACAGATAATATGGATTTGTCTTTTTCTGATGAAGCTATTCTTTCATTTGTGTTCCCAACAGACAACAGATAATATGGATTTGTCTTTTTCCTGAAGAAGCTATTCTTTAAATGGTGTTCCTGACCTTCTTGGACTCACATGCCCCACAACCCATGGTTTTTTTGTTTTTTTTTACCTGACAGCACCGGGAAGTTTAAAGCGCGATTTTGCTACCCGCTACCGGTTGATACCTCTCCCCCAACAGAATGATCTTGGTTGGATAAAGCTTACAAGTATCAATTTCAGTGGTGTAGCCAGGCCTTGTGCCACCTGTGGTGTGGGCCCAGACGTTTGACATGCCGCCCGTACCACGAAACAAACAAACTCGACAGCTAGGCGACATTCTCGCCACTCACTACAATAAAGTCGAAACAAACGTGGCGGCCGCTAAACACAGTCTCTTTCAAACGCCTTTCATTCGCCTCCAAGTACTGGATTGAAGGATAAAACACATAAAGAATTAACAGAATCAGCTGCCTAAGTATGATGATGATTTCTTGCATCTTTATCTTATCTTTTCTTATCTTATCTGATCTTATCTTATCGGATATTATGTTATCTATCTTAAGTTAAAGGCCGTCCATAACGTACGTCACGCTCCAGAGGGGTGAGGGGGTGTAAGAAAGTGTGACAGTTTGTGATAGGTGGGAGGGGTTGTTCGGCTATGTGTGACGTCACGGTGCTTTATATTAAATTTTAATTATTTTGTTAATTAAACAATATATTTTTGTTCAAAAGTGTGACGTACTTTAGGGAGGAGGGGGGGTCTGAAATGTGTGGCAGTCTGTGACAGGGGGGAGTTTAAAAATGGTAAAATTTAGCGTGACGTACTTTATGGACGGCCCATTATCTTATCTTATCTTATCTTATCTTATCTTATCTTATCTCATCTTTACTATCTTATCATATTTTATCTGTTACAGAGGATCCTTCCATAAAGAAGATTATTGCGCCCTACGCATGTCCATGTCTTATGTCTAGTCTTGCATTTTATTAGAGTTTTAAATGTTGATAGAGTCCTGGTTTTCTTGGGTTGATCAGTCAACCCAATCCACGTCCGTATCCCAAGTCCTACATGTTACCGTGCTTTGATTTTCAAAACTCTGTTAATTAATTATTTTTAAAAAGAGTCTCTAGATCAAATTTTTCTTAAATATTTCTTTGTCGTCGTTACATTCTCTCAAGCTATTTAAAGGAAGACTATCCTGCAATTTGGGGCGAAGTTGCATGCTTCAAAAGAGCGTACTCAGAGCAACTTCTTTCGCTGCCTATCCACATTCGGAACTTTCAGAGGGGACTGTGAAGAGGAGTGAAGTGGTAGCCCCGTCTAATATCCCCTCCTATTCCACAACCACAATATAATTTTTTTTAAAAAAAGGAAACAACAACCCACATTTATGCACTTCCTGTTTCCTTATACTACATACCCCTAAGGGTTTGTCATTTTTCAGACCGTAAAACGCCATACCTCATAATGATTACTATTTTTAGATACTTTTTCGTAAAAATCTTGAACAAAATTATAGAAATCATATGTTTTCATATAGATTCTATTTGAGTATAACATTATTGAGGTTGTAATTTTTTAAATCTGGGTCAAGTTCACTAAACTGACTCGAATTAACTTTGAATTCAAAATATATCCTTCCAGAATAAGAAGTAAATAATTATTTCCAGCAGTCTGTGTGTAAATTGTATCCAAATTATATTTATGTGCTTGTTGAATTTATAAAACAGCTACTAATATGCTGAAACTAGTTCTATGATTTAAAAAGTGGAACATGTCTTTATAATCTATACCCTAGCCCCGGCTAAAATTGTTTGTATTTTTTGGGCACGCAATGGAGCCACTGCGCGTTCATTAACAGTTCCACTTAGCGAGCGTCATTTTGTTCTATATTGCGTGCAAGCCGTCTCAGGAAATGCTGAACGAGCGGATACGGTTGAAGAAATACCTTGTCATATGATATAGTCATCTCGTAGACTTTAGTCACAGAGAGAGAGAGAGAGAGAGAGTGAGAGAGAGTGTGAGAGAGAGGGGGGAGGGAGAGAGGGGCAGAGAGAGAGAGAGAGAAAACACAGAGAGAGCGAAAACAGAGAAAGAAAGAGAGAAATGGTATGTGAAAATGTGTGTGTAAGAGAGAGAGAGAGAGAGAGAGAGAGAGAGGGAGAGGGAGAGAGAGAGCAGAGAGAGACAGAGAGAGACAGAGAGAGAAATAGAGAATGAATGAAAAGCCAGAAACTAATAGAGTGCTGGGGAGACAGGGCAGAGAGAGATTGAAGGGTTGAAGTGAGATGGATTACAAGAAAGTGAGACACTATATCTCATATGCATATATTTTCACTCATTTCCACACACACGTTCCTAAAATTGGGCTACCCATACGATCATATATAAGGCCAAACATAGGGTACCAGTGTCTTTGTGACTTCCCACAGCATAGCCACTTACACCATAGTGATAGGCGCCAAAGGAAATTGAAAATCAATATTAACATTGTTGGCTTGATTTTAATCCCAGAATGTCGGGGTAGTGGATAACAATTTCTGAACCATGCAGGCAACATGGGAACCGATGGGGATTTCCCATGGCACTAAAATAATCCTTAAAGATGAATTAAATAAGTACAACTTGTACTACAAGAAAAAGCGGACATTTTCCAGTGTATGTATGGTAAAGGAAGAAGAAATGTATAACATCAAAATGATGAGATTATTAATTGAGTCTTTGCCAGATATTCGCCTCGCATCAAGGTGTGGACTGCCACGTACGCCCCCCCCCCCCCTCGCAGGTCAGGCATGCACCGTGCTACGGGCGCAGCCTTCACGTCATCTTATCTGTTACGGACGCTACTTCTATACAGAAGATTATTGCGTCCGACGCATGACAGTTTGAGATGAAGTACGTGATGTTAAAGAGACCTTACATATGAGGACACCGGATGAACTCTGTCTTGTTACCCGGTCATTGTTACGTCAATTGTGCTGGTATATTGTGCTGGTATATTGTGCTGGTATATTGTGCTGGTATATTGTGCTGGTATATGTTCGCGGCCATTGTTTGTGTTTGTAATAATAGTCGGGACTCTGAAGCTGTTACTTTTGCATCCCCCCCCCTCATTCCCACCCCTTTCCAACAAATTTCGATTTTGTGACGTCGAGCACCTAGGAACAATTAAGAAGGTAGCACTTCTAGGATCTATGGGGGTTGAAAGCTCTGGATTAAGCGACAGTGAAGACCTCTCTCCCACCTCAACAACGACTGTCAGCGAATGTAGAATTATGATTTGTTAACCGGATTGAAGAAATTAAACAACCCGAGAAAACAAAGTTTTTGACTATGGATCCCTTAAATATAAGACATAACTAAAAGTATTGCTTATGTTCAATTTAATACACAACGCGAGACAGACTGTGATAGACCGAGACAGACAGTGATAGACCGAGACAGACAGTGATAGACCCCTGTGATAGACCCCTGTGATAGACCCCTGTGATAGACCCCTGTGATATCGAGGACTGGACTGAAACTCCGGTAACCCGTGGAGGTCAACTATAGCAGACGCTGCACAAGCTTCATAGAGATACTTATAGATATATAAAATATCATTAGTTTAATTACGATACCTTTGATTGGTCTGAAATTTTGATAGAATTAATTGTTAGGTGACACAAGTGTAAGTGCAAAATTTCAGCTCGATAGAATCATGGAAAGTAGGTCATTTTTTACTTTTGTTTTTTCGCGGGACCGACCACGACAGACAGACCTAGAGGAGAGAGAGAGAGAGAGAGAGAGAGAGAGAGAGAGAGAGAGAGAGAGAGAGAGAGAATGACACGACTGTGAAGTTAATAAAAAGGGATTTTAAAAAGGCGGCGAAATTTTTATAGTTATACGCACTAGAAAATGAACAACTCTCTTCTAGGCCACAAGTCAACCACTTTGCGCGTTCTGTTGAGAAGATCCATTGCGGGGTACCATCTTCTGGATGGGAAAGGGGAGGAGATCACTAAGAGGGGTTCTCCAAGAACCTCAGATCGGGCGACATTATGAATGATGGTCTGAGAATTAGACGGTTTTAGTAAAGGTACTTTTATAAGAAACGCCAACAGTTTTGTTTAAGAGAGAGATAGACTGAGAAATACATGTGTTTATCCTTGCCAACGCAACAACAAGCTGTCATAATGGGAAGATTGCTACCAGAGCAGGAAAGAGGGAGAGAGAGAGAGAAAAGAAAGAAAGAGAAAGAGAGAGAGAGAGAGAATGAGAGAGAGAGAGAGAGAGAGAGCTATATAAGAAAAATAGAATTGAGAAAATGCGTCTTCTATAAAATAAAAGGATTGCAATCCCATCAAGTCATATGAAACTTTTCTAATCATACCAAACTGAAGTATGGCTTATCTTTGAAAACGACTCTCCGCCGTCATTAGAAGATATAAAATTTAAAAAATATATTTTAGCTATATATATTTACTATAAATGAATAAATATATGTCTATAATATATTTTTATTTAAACATACACCATTTGTTGTTAAGTTCGGGTTTGGGAGATCTCAAATCTAATGATGTAAAGCGCAATTAAAAAAAAAGTCTTGCCTAAAATGTTTAGCTGGAAACGCGTGTAGGTAGCAGGTAACAGGTATAGGTAACAGGTATAGAGTAATGCCGTCAACACTGAGACCCCAGGCGGGACCTTATCTGGGGCGGGTTCGATCTCTTATCAGTGCAGATATAGAAGAAATTAAACCTTCTCAAGGGGAACCCGTTTATAGTTGATTTTCCACTAATCTTGTTTGGTGTTAAAGTGCCTCCTGACATCCCTACCCGATGAACACGCGTTTATTACTCGACTTATAATTACAGTATTTTTTATTTAATGCACGTTGTACTTAAACGATGGAACACACGGCGCCAAGGGCAGACAATGATCCTTTGTGGGTGTGATGATTGAGAAGGTTAGGGGACGGAATCGTCTGAGCTATAGGCGGCAAGCATTTCTAAACAAAATAATTTCCCATACAAATATAACTGGTGACCAATGTTCCGTCAAAGGTTCGTTGATTGGTGTTAAAAAATATTTTAAAAAAATATTTACAATAAACTATTTGTTTTTGAAGTTACACAGCATTTATTTTTTGTACTATAATTTACAAAATTTGCTGAGAGGTAATCCTAAACAGCTGCGCGGCGTCGGTCAGCTATATTCGCAGCCGAGCAGTTTAAAGGGAACATTGCAGTTGGCCCGGTTTATTTAAACTTATTAACGAAAAAAAAACAACCCAACAAAAACTCAAATTTAAAAGTACATATAAATATTGCTGTTTACACTATGATTTAATGCTTGATAATTCGAATCACTTATTTTTAACTGAATAATCGATCGTCGCATCGGGCGGGACACGTGGATGCAGTGAAACCTAACAGGACAATCAATTTAAGTAAGTCTCTATAGTTTACATTTTAGTGGTATAAAGACGCAGGCATTAAGTCGTCTTGTCATTTGTTTATTGTTATCGAAGGACGGAGACAGAAAAGGAGATAAGAGGGAGGAGATGAGAGTGTGTGTAAAAAAAAACGGCGAATGAGAGTAAGGAAAGAGAGACAAGGGAATAGAGTGTGGACAAATGGAGGACATAGAGAAAAAGAGAGCAGTGGTTTGTGGGAACTGGTCTGCTGAATCCAAAAAAATAATGTTTAACGAGTTTCCAAGTTGTAAACAGTCGGAGGTTTTACCTTCTGGAAAACGGAGAAAGAGAAAGAAGAAGACAGGTAACAGGGGCACGATAGGGTCAGTGGAGGCCAGGGAGAGGTGTGTACAGGTAAAATCGAAACTGGTAATCTGGTAGTATGGGTTGAAAGGGGGGGGGGCGACGACGAAAGCGAATGTGGGGATTAAAATGATAGGAATGATAGGTAGATTTCGGCTGTGTGGGCAAGGGTTATAGTTTGAGAACCACGATCAATATTAGGCCGGGGACAGGTATTTAGTGGGAGTGGGGGGGGGGGGGGTCAAAATATGTAGGTTAAAAGTAGGTCCGATCACTTTGAGGCATTAGTAATTGCAATCTGGAGGGTCTTTGGCCTGATCAAGTCGGTAAACTGCAACGCAATGTCAGAGCGGTTTGTGAAGGTGGACAAGACAATTTCATCAAAATTACAGCTGCTACTGCCATCGATATGGTCCTGGACACCAATAGGGACACTTAGAAAAACTTAGTGGGAGAGGACACAATTTGTTTTTTTTCCCGAAGGGTAAAAACTGGGTGAATTGAAGAAAAGGTTGTGGACAGGAGGTGCAAGTTGTACGTTATAACTGAGTCCTAAATTAAAAGAAGACAAACATTGTATAAAAGGGAGGGGGGGCG